>JAUMJL010001851.1:0-259844 GCA_033558185.1 Dromococcyx pavoninus
CGGCCCCGCCCTTCGCACCGCGACTCCCGGTCCCGCGTGACGTCATCACCGCGCGCGGCAGCGATGGCGGCGGCCGGCGTGGCGCCGGTTCGCGCCCCGTGAGTGCGGGCCCGGGGCTCCCTCACCCCCGCCCTCAGAACCCCTGAGCCGTGCCCGGTCCCTCCGTAGCTCACCGAGTCCCTACCAGGCTCTCCCATAGCCCATCCCGGTCCATGCCCGCCCCCGGCCCCTCCGTGAGCCCCTCCGGTCCCTGCCCGGCCTCTCCATAACGCACTGTTCCATGCGAGGTCCCCCTGTGGCTGTCACCCCGCGCTCCCCGCCTGTGCCCCGTCCCTCCATAGCCCCCCCCTTTTCCATGCCCAGTACCCTCCCGTGCCCGTCACCCCATAGCCCCCCCGCTGTCCATGCCCAGTCCCCTCCCGTGCCCGTCACCCCGTAGCCCCCCCGCTGTCCATGCCCGGCCTCCTTTACTTCCCCCGGTCCTTGCCCAAGCCCCGCCGTAGCCTCCCTTGTCCGTGCCCAGTCCCCCTGTAGCCCCCCTTGTCTGCACCCGGCCCCCCCATAGCCCCCCAGGTCCGTGCCAGGTTTCCCTGTAAACCCCGTTGTCTGCACCCGCCCCCCCCGGACTCCCTCTTGTCCATGCCTGGTCCCTCCATAGCCGCCTCGATCCATGCCAAGTCCCCCTGTAGCCATCCCAGTCTGTGCCCGGTTCCCCCGTATATGCCGTGCCCTTCTGTAACCCCTGGTCCATCCCTGGCCCTTCCATAGCCCCCCCTACTCCGTGCTCTGCACCCCATCCCCCCTGGCACCCCATCTCCCTGCCCACCCCGCTCCCTGCCCTCGCTGGGCTCACACATTGCTCTGGCTCCACAGGTTCCTCGTCTCCAAGGAGCAGTTCCATGCGTTCCTGCGGGCGGGGGGCCAGCCCGGCAGCCAGGCGGGCACCGGGGGCGAGGAGGAGGAGAAGAAGGAGGTGGATGTGGAGGAGAAGAAAGAGGAGGACTGCCAGAGCGAGCCCCCTGCCAAACGGGTGAGGCTGGAGGAGCTCAGTCAGGATGGGGAAAGCCGAGAAGATGCCGGCATAGCGGAGAAGGAGCCCGTGGAGCGGAAGCGAGCCCGGGGGCAGAACAAGAGCAGGCCCTGCATGAAACCAAACCACTACGAGCAGAGCAGGCTGTGCCCGTCGATAACACAGGTGGGGTTCAGGGCCCTGCTCCATGCTGATCTGGGGTGGGAATCTGGGATCTCGTTGGGCCCTCCCTGCTCAGGGGCTGCGTTTATTGAAAGCACGTGGAAGAAGAGCTGCACCGGGGCCAGCTCCCAGCAGGGGGAGCGTAGCAGGGAGCTGTGCTGGGACAATCACCTCCGCTGGCTGGGAGAGGGTGATGCAGGAGAAAGTAAAGTCACAGAATCATAGAATCTCAGAATGACTTGAGTGGAAGGGACTGACCAGGAGCATCGAGTCCAGCTCCTGTCACCACACAGGACAACCCCAGCCTTCACACCCTGGGGCTGAGGGCGTTGGCCAAATGCTTCTGGAATATTGTCAGGCTGTGACTGTTTCCCTGGGGAGCTGTTCCAGGGCTCCACCACCCTTTGGGGGTAGAACCTGTTCATAATATCTGACCTAATTCTCTCCTGACACATCTTCTGCCATTCCCTAGAGTCCTGTCAATGGTCATCAGAGAGAAGGGCTCAGCGCCTGTTCTTCCTTGCCTTGTGAGGAAGCAGTAGATGGCTATGAGATTCCCTCTCAGTCTCCTCTTCTGCAGGCTGAACAAACCAAGTGACTTCAGCCTCTCCTCATATGTTTTCTCCTCTAGACCTTTCACCATTTTTGTGGCCACTCTCTGGTAGTTTGATGCCCTTAAGTGTTGGACATCATTAAGAGTCCAGAAGTGTTGGCTTCCCTGAAGCAGTAGTGTTGAAGTATCCCCTGTCCAGCTGCAGGATGCTCCAGCCATCAGCATCATTCAAGGAGCTCCGAGCAGTGGTGGGGCCTCTCTTGGCCGATGCAGCCCCAGGTTCCCCTCACTGGTGCTGGATGGTACCGGCACGCCCGGGCAGGCAAGCAGAGGGAAGAGGTTTTTAACCCCCTCTTCCTTGTTTCAAGGGCCGTGCAGAGAAGTGCTGCTTCGGCGCGCGGTGCCGCTTCCTCCACGACGTCGGCGAGTACATGGCCACGAAACCGGCTGACCTGGGGCGCAGCTGTGTGCTCTTCGAAACCTTTGGTAGGTGCGTTTACGGCGTCACCTGCCGCTTTGCCCAGGCCCACCTTGGGGAGGGCTTCCAGAACGTCATCAACACAGAGCTGGCCAAGCAGTGGGAAGGGAAGTCGCTGGTGAGGAACAACCTCTCCAAGGACCTCCAGCACCGGCTGCGCAAGAGGAAGTTTAGCTTCAAGAAGGCTGATGAGTACCTGCGTGGGCTGGGCAAGCCCCACGGCGATGGTGGGAAGGGAGGCAAAACCACAGGGTGCTCTGCAGAGGAGCGAGAAGTTTCCAGCTGCACAGCCCCCCTGGAGGGCGTGGGAGACAGCCTGGAATGTCCTGCGCTACCGGAGCAAGAAGATCCCAAAGCAGAGGCCTTGCAGAGCCCCAGCCCTGCAGGTGGTGAGGAGACTTCCTCCATCCAAACCATGGGCCCGGTGACAGATGAAGATGTGATAAAGCTGCGGTCGTGTGAGAAGAAGCGGGTGAGAGCTGGGTCGAGGGCTGCCGTCTCTCGTGTACCTGTCCAGTGGTTGGGATGGTGCTTGGGAAGAGAGAAGAGACCTCTCAGCAGGGTGAGAGGCAGGCAGAGGCCAGAGCTGCCCCGGGGAGCGCGTGCTGTCATGAGGGGAAGGAGGCAGGAAGGTGAGCTCTTGGGGCTGTGCTGTTGGCCTTGGAGGGGTGAGAACCAAGAGAAGCTGCAGCCACGAGGGTTGGGACTGAGCTGAGGGTGGAAACGATCTGTGAGGAGAGCCAAGGCTGGGGCTGCTTGGTTTATCTGTCCCATGCTGTGATCTCCTGGGGGGAGAGTGTTACCTCCTTCCTCTCCTTGCCACCTGCATCCTTGCTTCCCTTAGCCCAGGGGTGTCAAACTTATGGTTCGTGGGCCCAATCTGACCCTCCACTTGTTTTATCCAGCCGGGCACCTTGTTTGTACCTGGCAGCAGCACCAGGCTCTGTGCCCCTGTGCTCCTGCCAGTGCTGGGCACATGTGCAGCGTGTGATGTGCGTTACGCTGCAGGAACAGAACAGTGGGAGCCATGGGTTTGACACCCCTGGCTTATCTAGCCTTGCATCCCTCTTTATCTGTGTTGCTTTAAGTTTTCTCCAGGCTGAGCTGTGAAAACAATTTAACCATTCAAATTTCTCATTCTTTTATCTCTGGGAACAGTTGAGGTTCTCCAACAAAACCAGTGGTTGCCTGGGTTTCCCACTGAGTTTTACCCAAGGCAAGTGATCAAACTGCTAACTGGAATCTCTCTCCCTATTTAACCTCTGTTGTTTCAGCTCTGCTAATGTGCTTCTCCATCCTTGTTTTCCAGTTGGAAATCCAAGGCAAGCTCTACTTGGCTCCACTGACCACGGTAGGTAGAAAATTCTCTCCTTTTGGCAAAATTTCCCCTTGCCACCTTTGGAACAGAGCAAATCTCCTGACAAACTGTCTCCCTGCTGTCTCTCCCAGTGTGGTAACCTCCCTTTCCGAAGGATCTGCAAGCGCTTCGGGGCAGACGTCACCTGTGGAGAGATGGCTGTGTGCACAAACCTGCTTCAGGGCCAGTCCTCTGAGTGGGCTCTCCTCAAACGACATCACACCGAAGATATTTTTGGGGTGCAGGTGAGAGCTATCGTCTTGATAACCCAACAAATCATAACTCACTTCTAAGGAGGAAACAACTTCTTGAACTCATACCCCCTGTCCCCCTTTGGCAGCTGGAGGGAGCCTTTCCAGACACGATGACCAAATGTGCAGAGCTCCTGAACCAGACCATTGAAGTGGACTTTGTGGACATCAATGTTGGTTGTCCCATTGACCTGGTCTACAAGAAGGTAAGGAGCTGTTCTGCAGTGTGTTTGGGTTCCTTCAACAGATGCTGGTCTCTTCCCTCACCTCCTGTTACCTGATCTGCTCCTGCCAGGCTGATCCAGAGCTCCCAGTTCATTTACAGGCACTGGACTCCAGTGGGAAGGCAAACAAGCTCTTCAAAGAGCAGGGAATGGTTTGCTGTCTCTTGCTGGCTGCAGGCAGAAGCTGAGAGGGCAAAGGGCTGTGGGTTTTTTCCTGTTGAAGAGTCCATTTTCACCAAGCCTCGAGATGCTCCAAGTGTTCCCGGTGTCCCCTGAGCAGAGGCTGCTCTTGGAGCAGCTCCAAACAAGCTCCTCACTGTGCAAGCAGGCGGAAAGTCTTGATGGTGCCACTTCTTGTCCCCCCAGGGAGGAGGCTGCGCTCTGATGACTCGGTCCAACAAGTTTGAACAGATCGTCCGAGGGATGAACTCGGTGAGTGGGAGCTGCGGGCGGCAGCGGGAGAGGAGTGGATGGAGCCACCTCCTGCCTCAGCCTGACCTCCCTCCCTGGTCTCTGCAGGTGCTCGATGTCCCACTGACTGTGAAGATACGGACGGGGGTGCAAGAAAAGGTTAACGTGGCTCATAAACTGATCCCCAGGCTCCGGGAGTGGGGAGCATCCATGGTCACGGTATGGGAATACTTGCTGTGGCAGGAGACTGTCTGGGGAACTCTGCTTGTCAGCCTGGAGCCTTCCCCTTCCTCACAGCTGAGCAGCTGTTTCAAACCCCTTTGACCTTTTAGTGTTTTCTGCTGAGAACAAAGCCAAATTCCAATGCAGAGAGCGTTTTCCAAGGTGATTCTGAGCCTTGGAACCCTTATGAAGGGAGATGGGCCCTGCAGGGCTCTGGAGCAGAGGGTTCAGCTGGATCAGCCTCATTCTAGCAGGGCTGGGGAAGCTGTGGGACCATCTCATTTGATGGGGATGAGAAATTCCTGCCCACAGTGAACATTCCTTTTCAGTGTGAGCAGTCATTTCTTGCTCTGGCTTGCAAATAGCCAGAACATTCCTTGGGAAGCACTTTCCCAGCTCTGCTAACCGATCCCACAGCCCAGTTTGTTAAGGACTGATCCAGAGGGATCCTTTACCCCAGCCTGGAGTCATTGCCTTTGCCTGAGCATGTTCCTCCAGCACTCCAGGTCATTTGCTGAGGTCTCACTGGGACTTTCTTCCCCAGCTCCACGGCCGATCCAGGGAGCAGCGATACACGAGGAGCGCTGACTGGGCTTACATAGCGGAATGTGCTAGAATAGCCAGCCCCATGCCTCTTTTTGGTAGGTGTGTGTGGTGGTTTGTCCTGTGGACTGAAAGTGCTGCACGTTTGATTTGAAATCTCTTTAGTAAAGCAAAGATCCAGGCTCCCAAGGACTTCTAGCCTGGGGGAAAGGTTGGAGTATCCTTTCTGCTGCCAAGAGGGAGCGAGTTTCCAGCAGCTCTTGTTCAGCCCAGATCTTCCCACGTGCTCGAGGCCAAGTGTGATGAGCACTGAGTGGAGCAGGAGGGGAAGGGACAGGCAGGACACAAAGCACTTTGTTTCCAGCAGGGGCTTTCTCCCTTGGGCACTGCGGCACAGACAGTCCCAGCAAAGCCTTCAGGGTATGAGTTGGGAGTGGAGGAGAAGAGAGGAGAAGGCTCTGCCTTTCCTTGTAAGGGGGACATTAATCAGCAGCATCCCTGGAAGTCTCTGACCATGAGCCCCAGAGCCTTTCTGGGCAATCTTGCTTTTGGACCCTGTGTCCATGGTGAATTTGATCCCATGTCCAGATTATCTCCTTTTGACTTGCTTTTGTGTCACTTTGACCTCTCCCTTTGGCTTCTCCCTTCCTCTGGACAGGAAATGGGGATATTCTGTCTTATGAAGATGCTCATCGAGCCATGGAGACGGGCGTGGCGGGGGTCATGATTGCAAGGCAAGTGCCTGTATTTCCCCTTCGCTTTCTTGGTGCAAGATTAAAACAGGAATTAAACAAAATACCCAAACAAACCCAAAGCAGGAGAAGGTTCCTCTTGGTGGAAAATTTTACTCTTTGAAACTTGGTAAAATCAGTTTGCAGCTGTGGGAACTTACAGAGGCTTCATGTGGAGAGGGAAACAAACCATTAGAACAGCCCTGGCTGGCAAATCAGTGCTGGGGAGTCTCTGGGATGGGTTGGAATATTCAGAAACGTCAGTTGTGGGAATAACAATGCCCCTTTTCCTTGGCTACAGAGGGGCACTCATCAAACCCTGGCTTTTCACTGAAATTAAGGAGCAGAGACACTGGGATATCTCCTCCAGTGAAAGATTTGATATCCTCAAAGACTTCTCCAACTACGGCCTTGAGCACTGGGGGTCGGATACTCAGGGAGTGGAGAAGACCAGGAAGTTCCTGCTGGAATGGCTCTCGTTTCTGTGCAGGTAATTCTTCCCAGCTGAGAGGAGCTTTAACACCACAAACCTGTCCTCTTTGACAAAAGCACAGGGTGCCATTCCATTTCCCTGCAGGTATATTCCAGTTGGCTTATTAGAACACCTACCTCAGAAAATTAACGAGCGGCCGCCTTACTACATGGGGAGAGACTACATGGAGACACTGATGGCGAGCCAGAACGTGGATGATTGGATTAAAATAAGGTAATGAAGCACTGAATTTCATTTAAATTGCTAGGAAGGGGCATTGCAGAGCCCCACAAAGCCACTGTTCCTGCACGGATCCTCCACAGGGGGGGTGATGACTCTTTCCATCAGTTTAAGGGGTTGTAAGGAAGCAGCAAGGGTTCACCAGTGCTTTCCTATGAGGTTTGAATTGAGCTTGAAGCTGCCATCAAGGGCTGTCTCAGTCCCTGGTTGTGCTTCAGCAGGGCATCCAGTACCCACTGCCAATCCAAAATAGCTGCCCTCTCTCCTGCTCATCCTAGGACTGTTGTAGGAACCAGCAGAGGAGGGAACAATACTGGGACATCTCAGGCTTTCAGCATTGGCTCCCTCTGTGCTCTGCCTGGACAGTCCCCCCTCACCAGGGCCGTGCAGACACCGAGCAGGAAGGCACCCCCATCCCCACCTTTGGAGAGCTCAGCAGTTTCCCCAGTTTTCATGATCTGATTTTGGAGTTCATGCAACAAAGTGCAGGAAACGTTTTCCCCACACCTACAAGTCCTCAAGCAGTGGCTTGAAATGACTTTGCAAGCCCCAAGTCAGCTGAAATGAGAGCTGGAGGAGGCGGCTGCTGTCTCCCATCCCATGGAAAGAGAGAGCAGGAAAAAACAGCCGTGGCTCCAGCGGCTCTGGACATGCTGAATCCCTCCATGTTTTGTCAGTGCTGCCTAAAACCACCCCATGAGGACACCCGGGGGGATCAGCATTTTGAAACGGCCTTTCTGAGGCGGAACCTGCCCGCTTCAGGCGGCACAAAGCGGTGGAACCCGTGGTCTTCACTGTGCCCTGGAACAGGCACTGAGAGCCACAAGAGCTAAAACGTTTGAAGCCCTTTTGGTTTATTCATTAAAGCTCCTTTCCAGGAGATGCTGAACAGAACCAGGGTTCTCTGGGCACTGCATTTCTGCCTCCTTGGCTATAACGAAAATGACACTGCGTTGAAAATACCATGTGTGTTCCAAAGGCTCAAGTGGTTGAGGGCTGAGTCTGGGATAAATCTGATGGCAATAGAACTGCCTTTACAGCATTGTAGGATCTGACCTGAACCCTTTTGAGCACAAACAGGGTTTTGGCTCTGCACAAGCACAGCGAGAGATGGGGAGGAGCTTTTTCAAGGCTGGTGTTGGCTTTAGGCATGGCTTTGCCCACAGGGAGGCTGGTGTTCAGGTCACTTACCTTGGTGACTCCCCAGCAAGAAGGGCATTGCCCACAGCTGGAGGCTGCATCCCCTGGGTGCTGTGCTTTGTGGTTAAAGCTCAGCACCAGAGGTGGTTTTGTGCAGCAGCCCTAAAGTTTCAGGTGGGTAAAGGCTTCTTTGACCCATCTGAGTGCAGTCAGCATGGCTGCAGAGCCACAGGGCCAGGCACCCGCTGGGTCTGGTGGCCCTGTTGTACTGAACACAAACCTCTCCTTGGTTTTGGTTTGATTTGAATTTGTTCTTTGCTTTCTTTCTTCCAGTGAGATGCTTCTGGGACCTGTACCAACCAGCTTCACCTTCCTGCCTAAACACAAGGCAAACTCCTACAGATAGGGCTGAGGAGACTCCTGTCCGTGGCGTCGAGTCAAGGGGAGGTGTTGGGAAGGGGTTGCTCAGCTGTGCTCTGCAATGAAATAAAGGCTGATGTTTTTAGAAGCTCGGTTGCCTTCCTGTCCTCAGCACTGATCCCTGCCACAAGTGACACAGCAGATGGCCTTGTGCAGTGTTTGAATAGACTCCTAGAACTGCCTGGGACCTTTGAGATCAGAGAGTCCAACCGTCCCTGTCCACTGCTCAACCAGATCCCTCAGCACCCCATCTGCCCGTCTTGTAAACGCCTCCAGGGATTGGGACTCCACCACCTCCCTGGGCAGCCTCTGCCACGGCCAGACCACCCTTTCAGTAAAGAAATTCTTCCCAATATCCAGCCTTAACCTCCCTGGCACAACTTGAGGCCATTTCCTCTCGTCCTGTCGCCTGGCACTTGGTCACTTGTAGCAGCCAGAGGTGCCTCACTAACAGCGAGCGATGTGTTTCATTCAGAGGGCACAGGCCAGGAGAGATCCCTGGTCTCCAGTGTCTGGCAGGAGGTGTCCTGACTCCCCACGCCCCACGCTGCTCACACAGAGGAAGCAAGAGGCCTCAGCTCCTCCCAGCACATCCTTGGGAGTGCCAGATCCTCCCAGTTCAGGGAGGGAAAGGAGTAACCCAGCCCCTGGGGTCTGTAGAGCACAAACAGCCCCAGCACCTCAGCACTGGATGTCGTGCAGAACCCAGTCCATCTCTGGGAGCACATGGCATGGGCACCATCTTCTCCTGGTGTCACACAACTGGGATCCCCTCTGATGGGGATCCCGAGCTGCTCTCTTCCCGTTCTGGACAGGAGAAGAGCTGACAGGGTGAGCTGAGCGAGGGCTGGGGAAAGCGAGCCAGCGTGGGACACAGCAAGTCCTTCCCTGGCATCCTCGAGCTCCTTTTCCCACCCTCTGCATCGCTCCAGCCAGGCAGCAGCACGGGCAATGGTCACAAGGGATTTGCCTTGGGGTGCAAAGAGGCTGCAGATGGAGCTTGGTCTCTGCACAGCTCGGCTGAACCCACTTGTTCTTCTTCCCCCTGAAAAACGCCATTTAAAGAAAACAACACCTCCACCCACAGTCCCTGGCACCCACCTGGTGCCCAGCCTGGCAGGGCCTTTGCTGGTGCTCCTGGAGGAGCTGGAGAGGCTGTTGGGACTGGAGAGAACACATCCCACGAGGCCTCACGCAGAGTTATCTGCAAATCCTTTTATTAATCTCAAAGATGAAAAAGTGGCCCAAACGCCCAGCTCAGGGCTGCCTCGGCCCTGGCTGTGCCACAAACCAGGCACCTCAGGCCCAATAAGCAAAATACAAGTTCCCTTCTGCCTCCTCTGGGTATCTGCGCTACGGAACACGGCTGAGACCGCGCTCCAGCCTCCTTTCCAGAGCTCATGGAACCAAAGAGGCTGTTTTTTGATTTGCTGAAAGTGTCCAGCAGAGCCCTCGGATTCAGAGCGAGGTGGGGGACAGCAAAGGTGATGGAGCACAGGTCTCTTCAGGTGGATTTCATGGCTATTTCTCACCCTCTCGGCAGTGAGGGCCAAGTGTGAGGGAAACGACAAGGCTGTGCAGATCATAGAATCATGGAATGGTTTTGCACCCACAGCCCCTGACAGGCACCCTTAGGGGACGGGGGCACCTCACTCCCCCCACCAATAGAGGAGCTGGGGAGGTTCTTAGGGGCGGGGCAGAACACAGGGAGCCCCAACGACCTGTCACAGCACACCTCAGGTTGTCCTTGGCAACCAAGAGCCAGAAGCCACCATGGCCCAGCCACGATGGCAGCCTCTACTACGTGGTCCCCGGGACCCATCAAAATACTGGCGCCCTCAGCCACCTGTGCTCCTGAAAAACTTTTTCCCTCAAGGTAGGGACCCAGCCCGGGGATGCTCTTGGGGCCAAGAGCGGAGTTGACGCCGCCCATCGCTCCTGTCTCTCTTCCAGGCTCAGCACCGGTGATGCAGCTCCCCTGGCTGGAGAAGCCCCTCTCTGCAGCCCCCCCAGTGCCGGTGGCAGCCCAGGCCCCACCACCAGGTACGGTCCCCCTGGCTGCTCTGGCACCCCAGCACCTTCCACACCTTCAGCATCCCCGACCCCCGGGCGCTTCCACAGATCCTACAATTCCTTTTTCCTCTGGAGCTCCACCAGGAGTTCTCTGTCCAGCCCAGCTGGGCTTCTGCCCCACTCGCTTGAGGGACAACATGAGGGCACTGCCTGCCCGTGCCCTTCCCAGGGGGGCTTCCCAGAGACTGAGCAGCACTGGGCGACCCCTGACCCAAGGAGTCCAGAGGGGACAGGAGCGGAGGTGACGCCGCCCGTGGCTCCCGTCTCTCTTCCAGGTTTTGACATCCTACAATGGTGCAGGTGGATGAAGCCCTTGCCCTTGGCCTCTCCAGTGCTGCCAACCACCCCATCTTGCAACCACCACCTCAAAGGGCAGTCCTCAAAGGGTGGCACCTCCACCAGAGCCACCCCCATCGCAGGGGCATCCCTGGGGAACAACATCTCCCCAGGCAGTGACATCCCCTCCAGCCCCTCTGTGCCACCCACCCACCAAGACCTTGGGGACGTGGCAGGTGACTTTGGACTGCCCGAGGTGGTGCTACTCGAGGAGGCACTGAAGATCTTTGATTGTCCTCCGGATGGGGTGGAGGTCCTCAAGGAGGAAGGCAGCAGTGACCTCGTGGCAGAAGATCCAGCACTGCCCGAGGTGGTGCCACTCGAAGAGGCACTGCAGCTCTTCAACTGCGCCATGGAACCACTGGAGACCATCGAGGACAACACCACCAGTGGCCCCATGGCTGAAGAGCCTCGAGGCACCTCTGCAGCCTTCCCCCCCTTTCCCTTCTCTGACCTGGGGCTGCCTGAGGACCTGCTCAGCGCTGACTACAGCGTCCCCGAGGTCGCAGATGCCATCCTGAGCCTCGAGGAGTTTGTAGTCAGCTTGGGGCCCCAGGATCCATGGGGGGATGAGGACATGGACTGGAAACCACCAGAGCAGTCCATGGCAGAGAGGCGGGGCAAGAAGAGGGCAAAGAGCCCTCTGGCAACACCAACAAACAAGCGCCGGGCACTGTGAGGGGGCAGAGAGGAGGGGCGACGTGTTTTGGGGGGACGTGTTTTGGGGGGACGTGTTTTGGGGGGAGGGGGACATTTTTTCTTGTAATTTTCATTAAAACTCTATTTGAACACCTGCTCTGTGGTTGTGTGAGAGGGGGAGGGAGCACAGGGGGCACTTGCAAACGGTGCCCAAGAGGGGCAAAAGCCCCACTGAGCCCCAGATCAGAGCCCGGAGCCACAAAGGGCCCGGAGCCACCCCAGGGCCGAGCCCTCCCCAGCAGGGCAGGCGATGGCAGGAGGGGACTCCCCTGTCCCCTTGCCCAGGGGAAGCAGCCCTTGGGCGGGGGAGCCCTGACAGACGGGGCCCCGCAGGACTCACGGACACGGCCCCACGCAGAGAGCAGCTCGGAGCCCCTGGGCCAAGGGCAGAGCTGGGGGCTGGCGGGGGGACGGACACACAGACACCCAGGGCTGCACCGCCCGTGTCTGGAACACGAGCAGCGTCCCCTGCAGCAGGGACAGGGCTGGGGCAAAGCCCTGCAGAGCCTCCAGACAACCCCAGCCTTCCTCGGGTGCCACCACCCTCGGCTCTGGGCCCCGTTGGGACTCTTCCCGCTCTCTGGCTGCACCTTGGGCAGCCGCAAGGCCGGGAAGGGAAAACCAGCAGCAATAATAATGGGAAAAATGCCTGCTCCGGCCAGAAAGTGCCTGGAAACTCCCTCTCTCCTTGTTGCCCCTTGTTGCCCCTTGCCCACCCCAGCTCCACACCCTGGGGCAGAAGGAAAAGCCCAGAACCCAAACTGCAGCACAACCCAAAAGTAAAAGCCCATTCTGAAGGGCAATGTCCAAATGTCTCTTGAACACAGAGAGACCTGGGGCACCAACCACCTCTCAAGGAACCTGTCCCACTGTTTCACCACCCTCTCCACAAAGAAATGCTTCTGAACGCTGTGACTCGGCCTCCCCTGGTGCAGCTTGGAACCATTCCCACACGTTCTGGTACTGAACCCCAAACAGAAGAGCTCAGCACCTCCCTCTCCACATCCCCTCCTCAGGAAACTGGAGAGAGCAACGAGGTGATCCTCACGCTCCTTTCCTCCAAACGAGACAAGGGGGAACTCACCCACTGCACGAGCTCTGTGGCCAAGGCCATCCCATCTCCCACCAGTCCTCCTCCATTCCCAACCTGCAAGTCCAGGAGGCGCCTTTCCCAGGTGGCTCCTGGAGTGCTGGGGACAAGAGGTTCTGTCCCACAACCTTCAGCAATGTCCCAGCCCTGCCTCTTACAGCAGGATGGGATTCCCAGCGGTGTCTGGGAAGCTGAAATGCCCCAGAAGGAGAAGAGCTACCAGTGCAGAGATTTCCCTTGATGGCCTCTGGAATAACTCCTCAGGACTTTGCCAGAATCTGTGAGGGACCCTGCTCCCCTCCCAGGAGCCCCAGGGCCCTCCATGGGCTCAGCTGCCCTTCTGGGACAGACGGGAAGAAGATCACATGAAGTTTGAACTATAAGTTTAGATGGACTTAAGGAAATCCTTACAATCAAGGGGATGAGACTGCGGAACGGGTGTCCCAGAGGAGTTTTAGATCCTCATCATTAGAAATGTTCAAATTCAGGATGGATGCGGCTTTATCTCGTGAAACACAGCCCTTCCCTTGCAGGGGCTTGAAATTAGGTGGTCTTTAAAGGTTTTCTCCAACTGAACCCATTCCATCATTAATGAAACCCCCAAGGAACATCTCAGTGATGGTCCTTGAGCTCCCTCACACCCCTGCAAACAGCACACCCACCCCAGAGAGCCTTGGACTCGGAAGTTATCTGCAGATCCTTTTATTAACTTCAAAGGATGAGAAAGTGGCCCAAACGCCCAGCTCAGGGCTGCCTCGGCCCTGGCTGTGCCACAAACCAGGCACCTCAGGCCCAATAAGCAAACCACAAGTTCCCTTCTGCCTCCTCTGGGTATCTGCGCTACGGAACACGGCTGAGACCGCGCTCCAGCCTCCTTTCCAGAGCTCATGGAACCAAAGAGGCTGTTTTTTGATTTGCTGAAAGTGTCCAGCAGAGCCCTCGGATTCAGAGCGAGGTGGGGGACAGCAAAGGTGATGGAGCACAGGTCTCTTCAGGTGGATTTCATGGCTATTTCTCACCCTCTCGGCAGTGAGGGCCAAGTGTGAGGGAAACGACAAGGCTGTGCAGATCATAGAATCATGGAATGGTTTTGCACCCACAGCCCCTGACAGGCACCCTTAGGGGACGGGGGCACCTCACTCCCCCCACCAATAGAGGAGCTGGGGAGGTTCTTAGGGGCGGGGCAGAACACAGGGAGCCCCAACGACCTGTCACAGCACACCTCAGGTTGTCCTTGGCAACCAAGAGCCAGAAGCCACCATGGCCCAGCCACGATGGCAGCCTCTACTACGTGGTCCCCGGGACCCATCAAAATACTGGCACCCTCAGCCACCTGTGCTCCTGAGAAACTTTTTCCCTCAAGGTAGGGACCCAGCCCGGGGATGCTCTTGGGGCCAAGAGCGGAGTTGACGCCGCCCATCGCTCCTGTCTCTCTTCCAGGCTCAGCACCGGTGATGCAGCTCCCCTGGCTGGAGAAGCCCCTCTCTGCAGCCCCCCCAGTGCCGGTGGCAGCCCAGGCCCCACCACCAGGTACGGTCCCCCTGGCTGCTCTGGCACCCCAGCACCTTCCACACCTTCAGCATCCCCGACCCCCGGGCGCTTCCACAGATCCTACAATTCCTTTTTCCTCTGGAGCTCCACCAGGAGTTCTCTGTCCAGCCCAGCTGGGCTTCTGCCCCGCTCGCTTGAGGGACAACATGAGGGCACTGCCTGCCCGTGCCCTTCCCAGGGGGTCTTCCCAGAGACTGAGCAGCACTGGGCGACCCCTGACCCAAGGAGTCCAGAGGGGACAGGAGCGGAGGTGACGCCGCCCGTGGCTCCCGTCTCTCTTCCAGGTTTTGACATCCTACAATGGTGCAGGTGGATGAAGCCCTTGCCCTTGGCCTCTCCAGTGCTGCCAACCACCCCATCTTGCAACCACCACCTCAAAGGGCAGTCCTCAAAGGGTGGCACCTCCACCAGAGCCACCCCCATCGCAGGGGCATCCCTGGGGAACAACATCTCCCCAGGCAGTGACATCCCCTCCAGCCCCTCTGTGCCACCCACCCACCAAGACCTTGGGGACGTGGCAGGTGACTTTGGACTGCCCGAGGTGGTGCTACTCGAGGAGGCACTGAAGATCTTTGATTGTCCTCCGGATGGGGTGGAGGTCCTCAAGGAGGAAGGCAGCAGTGACCTCGTGGCAGAAGATCCAGCACTGCCCGAGGTGGTGCCACTCGAAGAGGCACTGCAGCTCTTCAACTGCGCCATGGAACCACTGGAGATCATCGAGGACAACACCACCAGTGGCCCCATGGCTGAAGAGCCTCGAGGCACCTCTGCAGCCTTCCCCCCCTTTCCCTTCTCTGACCTGGGGCTGCCTGAGGACCTGCTCAGCGCTGACTACAGCGTCCCCGAGGTCGCAGATGCCATCCTGAGCCTCGAGGAGTTTGTAGTCAGCTTGGGGCCCCAGGATCCATGGGGGGATGAGGACATGGACTGGAAACCACCAGAGCAGTCCATGGCAGAGAGGCGGGGCAAGAAGAGGGCAAAGAGCCCTCTGGCAACACCAACAAACAAGCGCCGGGCACTGTGAGGGGGCAGAGAGGAGGGGCGACGTGTTTTGGGGGGACGTGTTTTGGGGGGAGGGGGACATTTTTTCTTGTAATTTTCATTAAAACTCTATTTGAACACCTGCTCTGTGGTTGTGTGAGAGGGGGAGGGAGCACAGGGGGCACTTGCAAACGGTGCCCAAGAGGGGCAAAAGCCCCACTGAGCCCCAGATCAGAGCCCGGAGCCACAAAGGGCCCGGAGCCACCCCAGGGCCGAGCCCTCCCCAGCAGGGCAGGCGATGGCAGGAGGGGACTCCCCTGTCCCCTTGCCCAGGGGAAGCAGCCCTTGGGCGGGGGAGCCCTGACAGACGGGGCCCCGCAGGACTCACGGACACGGCCCCACGCAGAGAGCAGCTCGGAGCCCCTGGGCCAAGGGCAGAGCTGGGGGCTGGCGGGGGGACGGACACACAGACACCCAGGGCTGCACCGCCCGTGTCTGGAACACGAGCAGCGTCCCCTGCAGCAGGGACAGGGCTGGGGCAAAGCCCTGCAGAGCCTCCAGACAACCCCAGCCTTCCTCGGGTGCCACCACCCTCGGCTCTGGGCCCCGTTGGGACTCTTCCCGCTCTCTGGCTGCACCTTGGGCAGCCGCAAGGCCGGGAAGGGAAAACCAGCAGCAATAATAATGGGAAAAATGCCTGCTCCGGCCAGAAAGTGCCTGGAAACTCCCTCTCTCCTTGTTGCCCCTTGTTGCCCCTTGCCCACCCCAGCTCCACACCCTGGGGCAGAAGGAAAAGCCCAGAACCCAAACTGCAGCACAACCCAAAAGTTAAAGCCCATTCTGAAGGGCAATGTCCAAATGTCTCTTGAACACAGAGAGACCTGGGGCACCAACCACCTCTCAAGGAACCTGTCCCACTGTTTCACCACCCTCTCCACAAAGAAATGCTTCTGAACGCTGTGACTCGGCCTCCCCTGGTGCAGCTTGGAACCATTCCCACACGTTCTGGTACTGAACCCCAAGCAGAAGAGCTCAGCACCTCCCTCTCCAAATCCCCTCCTCAGGAAACTGGAGAGAGCAACGAGGTGATCCTCACGCTCCTTTCCTCCAAACGAGACAAGGGGGAACTCACCCACTGCACGAGCTCTGTGGCCAAGGCCATCCCATCATCCACAAGTCCTCCTCCATTCCCAACCTGCAAGTCCAGGAGGCGCCTTTCCCAGGTGGCTCCTGGAGTGCTGGGGACAAGAGGTTCTGTCCCACAACCTTCAGCAATGTCCCAGTCCTGCCTCTTACAGCAGGATGGGATTCCCAGCGGTGTCTGGGAAGCTGAAATGCCCCAGAAGGAGAAGAGCTACCAGTGCAGAGATTTCCCTTGATGGCCTCTGGAATAACTCCTCAGGACTTTGCCAGAATCTGTGAGGGACCCTGCTCCCCTCCCAGGAGCCCCAGGGCCCTCCATGGGCTCAGCTGCCCTTCTGGGACAGACGGGAAGAAGATCACATGAAGTTTGAAGTATAAGTTTAGATGGACTTAAGGAAATCCTTACAATCAAGGGGATGAGACTGTGGAACGGGTGTCCCAGAGGAGTTTTAGATCCTCATCATTAGAAATGTTCAAATTCAGGATGGATGCGGCTTTATCTCGTGAAACACAGCCCTTCCCTTGCAGGGGCTTGAAATTAGGTGGTCTTTAAAGGTTTTCTCCAACTGAACCCATTCCATCATTAATGAAACCCCCAAGGAACATCTCAGTGATGGTCCTTGAGCTCCCTCACACCCCTGCAAACAGCACACCCACCCCAGAGAGCCTTGGACTCGGAAGTTATCTGCAGATCCTTTTATTAACTTCAAAGGATGAAAAAGTGGCCCAAACGCCCAGCTCAGGGCTGCCTCGGCCCTGGCTGTGCCACAAACCAGGCACCTCAGGCCCAATAAGCAAACCACAAGTTCCCTTCTGCCTCCTCTGGGTATCTGCGCTACGGAACACGGCTGAGACCGCGCTCCAGCCTCCTTTCCAGAGCTCATGGAACCAAAGAGGCTGTTTTTTGATTTGCTGAAAGTGTCCAGCAGAGCCCTCGGATTCAGAGCGAGGTGGGGGACAGCAAAGGTGATGGAGCACAGGTCTCTTCAGGTGGATTTCATGGCTATTTCTCACCCTCTCGGCAGTGAGGGCCAAGTGTGAGGGAAACGACAAGGCTGTGCAGATCATAGAATCATGGAATGGTTTTGCACCCACAGCCCCTGACAGGCACCCTTAGGGGACGGGGGCACCTCACTCCCCCCACCAATAGAGGAGCTGGGGAGGTTCTTAGGGGCGGGGCAGAACACAGGGAGCCCCAACGACCTGTCACAGCACACCTCAGGTTGTCCTTGGCAACCAAGAGCCAGAAGCCACCATGGCCCAGCCACGATGGCAGCCTCTACTACGTGGTCCCCGGGACCCATCAAAATACTGGCGCCCTCAGCCACCTGTGCTCCTGAAAAACTTTTTCCCTCAAGGTAGGGACCCAGCCCGGGGATGCTCTTGGGGCCAAGAGCGGAGTTGACGCCGCCCATCGCTCCTGTCTCTCTTCCAGGCTCAGCACCGGTGATGCAGCTCCCCTGGCTGGAGAAGCCCCTCTCTGCAGCCCCCCCAGTGCCGGTGGCAGCCCAGGCCCCACCACCAGGTACGGTCCCCCTGGCTGCTCTGGCACCCCAGCACCTTCCACACCTTCAGCATCCCCGACCCCCGGGCGCTTCCACAGATCCTACAATTCCTTTTTCCTCTGGAGCTCCACCAGGAGTTCTCTGTCCAGCCCAGCTGGGCTTCTGCCCCGCTCGCTTGAGGGACAACACGAGGGCACTGCCTGCCCGTGCCCTTCCCAGGGGGTCTTCCCAGAGACTGAGCAGCACTGGGCGACCCCTGACCCAAGGAGTCCAGAGGGGACAGGAGCGGAGGTGACGCCGCCCGTGGCTCCCGTCTCTCTTCCAGGTTTTGACATCCTACAATGGTGCAGGTGGATGAAGCCCTTGCCCTTGGCCTCTCCAGTGCTGCCAACCACCCCATCTTGCAACCACCACCTCAAAGGGCAGTCCTCAAAGGGTGGCACCTCCACCAGAGCCACCCCCATCGCAGGGGCATCCCTGGGGAACAACATCTCCCCAGGCAGTGACATCCCCTCCAGCCCCTCTGTGCCACCCACCCAGCAAGACCTTGGGGACGTGGCAGGTGACTTTGGACTGCCCGAGGTGGTGCTACTCGAGGAGGCACTGAAGATCTTTGATTGTCCTCCGGATGGGGTGGAGGTCCTCAAGGAGGAAGGCAGCAGTGACCTCGTGGCAGAAGATCCAGCACTGCCCGAGGTGGTGCCACTCGAAGAGGCACTGCAGCTCTTCAACTGCGCCATGGAACCACTGGAGATCATCGAGGACAACACCACCAGTGGCCCCATGGCTGAAGAGCCTCGAGGCACCTCTGCAGCCTTCCCCCCCTTTCCCTTCTCTGACCTGGGGCTGCCTGAGGACCTGCTCAGCGCTGACTACAGCGTCCCCGAGGTCGCAGATGCCATCCTGAGCCTCGAGGAGTTTGTAGTCAGCTTGGGGCCCCAGGATCCATGGGGGGATGAGGACATGGGCTGGAAACCACCAGAGCAGTCCATGGCAGAGAGGCGGGGCAAGAAGAGGGCAAAGAGCCCTCTGGCAACACCAACAAACAAGCGCCGGGCACTGTGAGGGGGCAGAGAGGAGGGGCGACGTGTTTTGGGGGGACGTGTTTTGGGGGGAGGGGGACATTTTTTCTTGTAATTTTCATTAAAACTCTATTTGAACACCTGCTCTGTGGTTGTGTGAGAGGGGGAGGGAGCACAGGGGGCATTGGCAAACGGTGCCCAAGAGGGGCAAAAGCCCCACTGAGCCCCAGATCAGAGCCCGGAGCCACAAAGGGCCCGGAGCCACCCCAGGGCCGAGCCCTCCCCAGCAGGGCAGGCGATGGCAGGAGGGGACTCCCCTGTCCCCTTGCCCAGGGGAAGCAGCCCTTGGGCGGGGGAGCCCTGACAGACGGGGCCCCGCAGGACTCACGGACACGGCCCCACGCAGAGAGCAGCTCGGAGCCCCTGGGCCAAGGGCAGAGCTGGGGGCTGGCGGGGGGACGGACACACAGACACCCAGGGCTGCACCGCCCGTGTCTGGAACACGAGCAGCGTCCCCTGCAGCAGGGACAGGGCTGGGGCAAAGCCCTGCAGAGCCTCCAGACAACCCCAGCCTTCCTCGGGTGCCACCACCCTCGGCTCTGGGCCCCGTTGGGACTCTTCCCGCTCTCTGGCTGCACCTTGGGCAGCCGCAAGGCCGGGAAGGGAAAACCAGCAGCAATAATAATGGGAAAAATGCCTGCTCCGGCCAGAAAGTGCCTGGAAACTCCCTCTCTCCTTGTTGCCCCTTGTTGCCCCTTGCCCACCCCAGCTCCACACCCTGGGGCAGAAGGAAAAGCCCAGAACCCAAACTGCAGCACAACCCAAAAGTTAAAGCCCATTCTGAAGGGCAATGTCCAAATGTCTCTTGAACACAGAGAGACCTGGGGCACCAACCACCTCTCAAGGAACCTGTCCCACTGTTTCACCACCCTCTCCACAAAGAAATGCTTCTGAACGCTGTGACTCGGCCTCCCCTGGTGCAGCTTGGAACCATTCCCACACGTTCTGGTACTGAACCCCAAGCAGAAGAGCTCAGCACCTCCCTCTCCACATCCCCTCCTCAGGAAACTGGAGAGAGCAACGAGGTGATCCTCACGCTCCTTTCCTCCAAACGAGACAAGGGGGAACTCACCCACTGCACGAGCTCTGTGGCCAAGGCCATCCCATCATCCACCAGTCCTCCTCCATTCCCAACCTGCAAGTCCAGGAGGCGCCTTTCCCAGGTGGCTCCTGGAGTGCTGGGGACAAGAGGTTCTGTCCCACAACCTTCAGCAATGTCCCAGCCCGGCCTCTTACAGCAGGATGGGATTCCCAGCGGTGTCTGGGAAGCTGAAATGCCCCAGAAGGAGAAGAGCTACCAGTGCAGGGATTTCCCTTGATGGCCTCTGGAATAACTCCTCAAGGCTTTGCCAGAATCTGTGAGGGACCCTGCTCCCCTCCCAGGAGCCCCAGGGCCCTCCATGGGCTCAGCTGCCCTTCTGGGACAGACGGGAAGAAGATCACATGAAGTTTGAAGTATAAGTTTAGATGGACTTAAGGAAATCCTTACAATCAAGGGGATGAGACTGCGGAACGGGTGTCCCAGAGGAGTTTTAGATCCTCATCATTAGAAATGTTCAAATTCAGGATGGATGCGGCTTTATCTCGTGAAACACAGCCCTTCCCTTGCAGGGGCTTGAAATTAGGTGGTCTTTAAAGGTTTTCTCCAACTGAACCCATTCCATCATTAATGAAACCCCCAAGGAACATCTCAGTGATGGTCCTTGAGCTCCCTCACACCCCTGCAAACAGCACACCCACCCCAGAGAGCCTTGGACTCGGAAGTTATCTGCAGATCCTTTTATTAACTTCAAAGGATGAAAAAGTGGCCCAAACGCCCAGCTCAGGGCTGCCTCGGCCCTGGCTGTGCCACAAACCAGGCACCTCAGGCCCAATAAGCAAACCACAAGTTCCCTTCTGCCTCCTCTGGGTATCTGCGCTACGGAACACGGCTGAGACCGCGCTCCAGCCTCCTTTCCAGAGCTCACGGAACCAAAGAGGCTGTTTTTTGATTTGCTGAAAGTGTCCAGCAGAGCCCTCGGATTCAGAGCGAGGTGGGGGACAGCAAAGGTGATGGAGCACAGGTCTCTTCAGGTGGATTTCATGGCTATTTCTCACCCTCTCGGCAGTGAGGGCCAAGTGTGAGGGAAACGACAAGGCTGTGCAGATCATAGAATCATGGAATGGTTTTGCACCCACAGCCCCTGACAGGCACCCTTAGGGGACGGGGGCACCTCACTCCCCCCACCAATAGAGGAGCTGGGGAGGTTCTTAGGGGCGGGGCAGAACACAGGGAGCCCCAACGACCTGTCACAGCACACCTCAGGTTGTCCTTGGCAACCAAGAGCCAGAAGCCACCATGGCCCAGCCACGATGGCAGCCTCTACTACGTGGTCCCCGGGACCCATCAAAATACTGGCGCCCTCAGCCACCTGTGCTCCTGAAAAACTTTTTCCCTCAAGGTAGGGACCCAGCCCGGGGATGCTCTTGGGGCCAAGAGCGGAGTTGACGCCGCCCATCGCTCCTGTCTCTCTTCCAGGCTCAGCACCGGTGATGCAGCTCCCCTGGCTGGAGAAGCCCCTCTCTGCAGCCCCCCCAGTGCCGGTGGCAGCCCAGGCCCCACCACCAGGTACGGTCCCCCTGGCTGCTCTGGCACCCCAGCACCTTCCACACCTTCAGCATCCCCGACCCCCGGGCGCTTCCACAGATCCTACAATTCCTTTTTCCTCTGGAGCTCCACCAGGAGTTCTCTGTCCAGCCCAGCTGGGCTTCTGCCCCGCTCGCTTGAGGGACAACATGAGGGCACTGCCTGCCCGTGCCCTTCCCAGGGGGTCTTCCCAGAGACTGAGCAGCACTGGGCGACCCCTGACCCAAGGAGTCCAGAGGGGACAGGAGCGGAGGTGACGCCGCCCGTGGCTCCCGTCTCTCTTCCAGGTTTTGACATCCTACAATGGTGCAGGTGGATGAAGCCCTTGCCCTTGGCCTCTCCAGTGCTGCCAACCACCCCATCTTGCAACCACCACCTCAAAGGGCAGTCCTCAAAGGGTGGCACCTCCACCAGAGCCACCCCCATCGCAGGGGCATCCCTGGGGAACAACATCTCCCCAGGCAGTGACATCCCCTCCAGCCCCTCTGTGCCACCCACCCAGCAAGACCTTGGGGACGTGGCAGGTGACTTTGGACTGCCCGAGGTGGTGCTACTCGAGGAGGCACTGAAGATCTTTGATTGTCCTCCGGATGGGGTGGAGGTCCTCAAGGAGGAAGGCAGCAGTGACCTCGTGGCAGAAGATCCAGCACTGCCCGAGGTGGTGCCACTCGAAGAGGCACTGCAGCTCTTCAACTGCGCCATGGAACCACTGGAGATCATCGAGGACAACACCACCAGTGGCCCCATGGCTGAAGAGCCTCGAGGCACCTCTGCAGCCTTCCCCCCCTTTCCCTTCTCTGACCTGGGGCTGCCTGAGGACCTGCTCAGCGCTGACTACAGCGTCCCCGAGGTCGCAGATGCCATCCTGAGCCTCGAGGAGTTTGTAGTCAGCTTGGGGCCCCAGGATCCGTGGGGGGATGAGGACATGGGCTGGAAACCACCAGAGCAGTCCATGGCAGAGAGGCGGGGCAAGAAGAGGGCAAAGAGCCCTCTGGCAACACCAACAAAAAAGCGCCGGGCACTGTGAGGGGGCAGAGAGGAGGGGCGACGTGTTTTGGGGGGACGTGTTTTGGGGGGAGGGGGATATTTTTTCTTGTAATTTTCATTAAAACTCTATTTGAACACCTGCTCTGTGGTTGTGTGAGAGGGGGAGGGAGCACAGGGGGCACTTGCAAACGGTGCCCAAGAGGGGCAAAAGCCCCACTGAGCCCCAGATCAGAGCCCGGAGCCTCTAAGGGCCCGGAGCCACCCCAGGGCCGAGCCCTCCCCAGCAGGGCAGACGATGGCAGGAGGGGACTCCCCTGTCCCCTTGCCCAGGGGAAGCAGCCCTTGGGCGGGGGAGCCCTGACAGACGGGGCCCCGCAGGACTCACGGACACGGCCCCACGCAGAGAGCAGCTCGGAGCCCCTGGGCCAAGGGCAGAGCTGGGGGCTGGCGGGGGGGACGGACACACAGACACCCAGGGCTGCACCGCCCGTGTCTGGAACACGAGCAGCGTCCCCTGCAGCAGGGACAGGGCTGGGGCAAAGCCCTGCAGAGCCTCCAGACAACCCCAGCCTTCCTCGGGTGCCACCACCCTCAGCTCTGGGCCCCGTTGGGACTCTTCCCGCTCTCTGGCTGCACCTTGGGCAGCCGCAAGGCCGGGAAGGGAAAACCAGCAGCAATAATAATGGGAAAAATGCCTGCTCCGGCCAGAAAGTGCCTGGAAACTCCCTCTCTCCTTGTTGCCCCTTGTTGCCCCTTGCCCACCCCAGCTCCACACCCTGGGGCAGAAGGAAAAGCCCAGAACCCAAACTGCAGCACAACCCAAAAGTTAAAGCCCATTCTGAAGGGCAATGTCCAAATGTCTCTTGAACACAGAGAGACCTGGGGCACCAACCACCTCTCAAGGAACCTGTCCCACTGTTTCACCACCCTCTCCACAAAGAAATGCTTCTGAACGCTGTGACTCGGCCTCCCCTGGTGCAGCTTGGAACCATTCCCACACGTTCTGGTACTGAACCCCAAGCAGAAGAGCTCAGCACCTCCCTCTCCACATCCCCTCCTCAGGAAACTGGAGAGAGCAACGAGGTGATCCTCACGCTCCTTTCCTCCAAACGAGACAAGGGGGAACTCACCCACTGCACGAGCTCTGTGGCCAAGGCCATCCCATCATCCACCAGTCCTCCTCCATTCCCAACCTGCAAGTCCAGGAGGCGCCTTTCCCAGGTGGCTCCTGGAGTGCTGGGGACAAGAGGTTCTGTCCCACAACCTTCAGCAATGTCCCAGCCCGGCCTCTTACAGCAGGATGGGATTCCCAGCGGTGTCTGGGAAGCTGAAATGCCCCAGAAGGAGAAGAGCTACCAGTGCAGGGATTTCCCTTGATGGCCTCTGGAATAACTCCTCAAGGCTTTGCCAGAATCTGTGAGGGACCCTGCTCCCCTCCCAGGAGCCCCAGGGCCCTCCATGGGCTCAGCTGCCCTTCTGGGACAGACGGGAAGAAGATCACATGAAGTTTGAAGTATAAGTTTAGATGGACTTAAGGAAATCCTTACAATCAAGGGGATGAGACTGCGGAACGGGTGTCCCAGAGGAGTTTTAGATCCTCATCATTAGAAATGTTCAAATTCAGGATGGATGCGGCTTTATCTCGTGAAACACAGCCCTTCCCTTGCAGGGGCTTGAAATTAGGTGGTCTTTAAAGGTTTTCTCCAACTGAACCCATTCCATCATTAATGAAACCCCCAAGGAACATCTCAGTGATGGTCCTTGAGCTCCCTCACACCCCTGCAAACAGCACACCCACCCCAGAGAGCCTTGGACTCGGAAGTTATCTGCGGATCCTTTTATTAACTTCAAAGGATGAAAAAGTGGCCCAAACGCCCAGCTCAGGGCTGCCTCGGCCCTGGCTGTGCCACAAACCAGGCACCTCAGGCCCAATAAACAAACCACAAGTTCCCTTCTGCCTCCTCTGGGTATCTGCGCTACGGAACACGGCTGAGACCGCGCTCCAGCCTCCTTTCCAGAGCTCATGGAACCAAAGAGGCTGTTTTTTGATTTGCTGAAAGTGTCCAGCAGAGCCCTCGGATTCAGAGCGAGGTGGGGGACAGCAAAGGTGATGGAGCACAGGTCTCTTCAGGTGGATTTCATGGCTATTTCTCACCCTCTCAGCAGTGAGGGCCAAGTGTGAGGGAAACGACAAGGCTGTGCAGATCATAGAATCATGGAATGGTTTTGCACCCACAGCCCCTGACAGGCACCCTTAGGGGACGGGGGCACCTCACTCCCCCCACCAATAGAGGAGCTGGGGAGGTTCTTAGGGGCGGGGCAGAACACAGGGAGCCCCAACGACCTGTCACAGCACACCTCAGGTTGTCCTTGGCAACCAAGAGCCAGAAGCCACCATGGCCCAGCCACGATGGCAGCCTCTACTACGTGGTCCCCGGGACCCATCAAAATACTGGCGCCCTCAGCCACCTGTGCTCCTGAAAAACTTTTTCCCTCAAGGTAGGGACCCAGCCCGGGGATGCTCTTGGGGCCAAGAGCGGAGTTGACGCCGCCCATCGCTCCTGTCTCTCTTCCAGGCTCAGCACCGGTGATGCAGCTCCCCTGGCTGGAGAAGCCCCTCTCTGCAGCCCCCCCAGTGCCGGTGGCAGCCCAGGCCCCACCACCAGGTACGGTCCCCCTGGCTGCTCTGGCACCCCAGCACCTTCCACACCTTCAGCATCCCTGACCCCCGGGCGCTTCCACAGATCCTACAATTCCTTTTTCCTCTGGAGCTCCACCAGGAGTTCTCTGTCCAGCCCAGCTGGGCTTCTGCCCCGCTCGCTTGAGGGACAACATGAGGGCACTGCCTGCCCGTGCCCTTCCCAGGGGGTCTTCCCAGAGACTGAGCAGCACTGGGCGACCCCTGACCCAAGGAGTCCAGAGGGGACAGGAGCGGAGGTGACGCCGCCCGTGGCTCCCGTCTCTCTTCCAGGTTTTGACATCCTACAATGGTGCAGGTGGATGAAGCCCTTGCCCTTGGCCTCTCCAGTGCTGCCAACCACCCCATCTTGCAACCACCACCTCAAAGGGCAGTCCTCAAAGGGTGGCACCTCCACCAGAGCCACCCCCATCGCAGGGGCATCCCTGGGGAACAACATCTCCCCAGGCAGTGACATCCCCTCCAGCCCCTCTGTGCCACCCACCCACCAAGACCTTGGGGACGTGGCAGGTGACTTTGGACTGCCCGAGGTGGTGCTACTCGAGGAGGCACTGAAGATCTTTGATTGTCCTCCGGATGGGGTGGAGGTCCTCAAGGAGGAAGGCAGCAGTGACCTCGTGGCAGAAGATCCAGCACTGCCCGAGGTGGTGCCACTCGAAGAGGCACTGCAGCTCTTCAACTGCGCCATGGAACCACTGGAGATCATCGAGGACAACACCACCAGTGGCCCCATGGCTGAAGAGCCTCGAGGCACCTCTGCAGCCTTCCCCCCCTTTCCCTTCTCTGACCTGGGGCTGCCTGAGGACCTGCTCAGCGCTGACTACAGCGTCCCCGAGGTCGCAGATGCCATCCTGAGCCTCGAGGAGTTTGTAGTCAGCTTGGGGCCCCAGGATCCATGGGGGGATGAGGACATGGACTGGAAACCACCAGAGCAGTCCATGGCAGAGAGGCGGGGCAAGAAGAGGGCAAAGAGCCCTCTGGCAACACCAACAAACAAGCGCCGGGCACTGTGAGGGGGCAGAGAGGAGGGGCGACGTGTTTTGGGGGGACGTGTTTTGGGGGGAGGGGGACATTTTTTCTTGTAATTTTCATTAAAACTCTATTTGAACACCTGCTCTGTGGTTGTGTGAGAGGGGGAGGGAGCACAGGGGGCATTGGCAAACGGTGCCCAAGAGGGGCAAAAGCCCCTCTGAGCCCCAGATCAGAGCCCGGAGCCACAAAGGGCCCGGAGCCGCCCCAGGGCCGAGCCCTCCCCAGCAGGGCAGGCGATGGCAGGAGGGGACTCCCCTGTCCCCTTGCCCAGGGGAAGCAGCCCTTGGGCGGGGGAGCCCTGACAGACGGGGCCCCGCAGGACTCACGGACACGGCCCCACGCAGAGAGCAGCTCGGAGCCCCTGGGCCAAGGGCAGAGCTGGGGGCTGGCGGGGGGACGGACACACAGACACCCAGGGCTGCACCGCCCGTGTCTGGAACACGAGCAGCGTCCCCTGCAGCAGGGACAGGGCTGGGGCAAAGCCCTGCAGAGCCTCCAGACAACCCCAGCCTTCCTCGGGTGCCACCACCCTCGGCTCTGGGTCCCGTTGGGACTCTTCCCGCTCTCTGGCTGCACCTTGGGCAGCCGCAAGGCCGGGAAGGGAAAACCAGCAGCAATAATAATGGGAAAAATGCCTGCTCCGGCCAGAAAGTGCCTGGAAACTCCCTCTCTCCTTGTTGCCCCTTGTTGCCCCTTGCCCACCCCAGCTCCACACCCTGGGGCAGAAGGAAAAGCCCAGAACCCAAACTGCAGCACAACCCAAAAGTTAAAGCCCATTCTGAAGGGCAATGTCCAAATGTCTCTTGAACACAGAGAGACCTGGGGCACCAACCACCTCTCAAGGAACCTGTCCCACTGTTTCACCACCCTCTCCACAAAGAAATGCTTCTGAACGCTGTGACTCGGCCTCCCCTGGTGCAGCTTGGAACCATTCCCACACGTTCTGGTACTGAACCCCAAGCAGAAGAGCTCAGCACCTCCCTCTCCACATCCCCTCCTCAGGAAACTGGAGAGAGCAACGAGGTGATCCTCACGCTCCTTTCCTCCAAACGAGACAAGGGGGAACTCACCCACTGCACGAGCTCTGTGGCCAAGGCCATCCCATCTCCCACCAGTCCTCCTCCATTCCCAACCTGCAAGTCCAGGAGGCGCCTTTCCCAGGTGGCTCCTGGAGTGCTGGGGACAAGAGGTTCTGTCCCACAACCTTCAGCAATGTCCCAGCCCTGCCTCTTACAGCAGGATGGGATTCCCAGCGGTGTCTGGGAAGCTGAAATGCCCCAGAAGGAGAAGAGCTACCAGTGCAGAGATTTCCCTTGATGGCCTCTGGAATAACTCCTCAGGACTTTGCCAGAATCTGTGAGGGACCCTGCTCCCCTCCCAGGAGCCCCAGGGCCCTCCATGGGCTCAGCTGCCCTTCTGGGACAGACGGGAAGAAGATCACATGAAGTTTGAAGTATAAGTTTAGATGGACTTAAGGAAATCCTTACAATCAAGGGGATGAGACTGCGGAACGGGTGTCCCAGAGGAGTTTTAGATCCTCATCATTAGAAATGTTCAAATTCAGGATGGATGCGGCTTTATCTCGTGAAACACAGCCCTTCCCTTGCAGGGGCTTGAAATTAGGTGGTCTTTAAAGGTTTTCTCCAACTGAACCCATTCCATCATTAATGAAACCCCCAAGGAACATCTCAGTGATGGTCCTTGAGCTTCCTCACACCCCTGCAAACAGCACACCCACCCCAGAGAGCCTTGGACTCGGAAGTTATCTGCAGATCCTTTTATTAACTTCAAAGGATGAAAAAGTGGCCCAAACGCCCAGCTCAGGGCTGCCTCGGCCCTGGCTGTGCCACAAACCAGGCACCTCAGGCCCAATAAGCAAACCACAAGTTCCCTTCTGCCTCCTCTGGGTATCTGCGCTACGGAACACGGCTGAGACCGCGCTCCAGCCTCCTTTCCAGAGCTCATGGAACCAAAGAGGCTGTTTTTTGATTTGCTGAAAGTGTCCAGCAGAGCCCTCGGATTCAGAGCGAGGTGGGGGACAGCAAAGGTGATGGAGCACAGGTCTCTTCAGGTGGATTTCATGGCTATTTCTCACCCTCTCGGCAGTGAGGGCCAAGTGTGAGGGAAACGACAAGGCTGTGCAGATCATAGAATCATGGAATGGTTTTGCACCCACAGCCCCTGACAGGCACCCTTAGGGGACGGGGGCACCTCACTCCCCCCACCAATAGAGGAGCTGGGGAGGTTCTTAGGGGCGGGGCAGAACACAGGGAGCCCCAACGACCTGTCACAGCACACCTCAGGTTGTCCTTGGCAACCAAGAGCCAGAAGCCACCATGGCCCAGCCACGATGGCAGCCTCTACTACGTGGTCCCCGGGACCCATCAAAATACTGGCGCCCTCAGCCACCTGTGCTCCTGAAAAACTTTTTCCCTCAAGGTAGGGACCCAGCCCGGGGATGCTCTTGGGGCCAAGAGCGGAGTTGACGCCGCCCATCGCTCCTGTCTCTCTTCCAGGCTCAGCACCGGTGATGCAGCTCCCCTGGCTGGAGAAGCCCCTCTCTGCAGCCCCCCCAGTGCCGGTGGCAGCCCAGGCCCCACCACCAGGTACGGTCCCCCTGGCTGCTCTGGCACCCCAGCACCTTCCACACCTTCAGCATCCCCGACCCCCGGGCGCTTCCACAGATCCTACAATTCCTTTTTCCTCTGGAGCTCCACCAGGAGTTCTCTGTCCAGCCCAGCTGGGCTTCTGCCCCGCTCGCTTGAGGGACAACGTGAGGGCACTGCCTGCCCGTGCCCTTCCCAGGGGGTCTTCCCAGAGACTGAGCAGCACTGGGCGACCCCTGACCCAAGGAGTCCAGAGGGGACAGGAGCGGAGGTGACGCCGCCCGTGGCTCCCGTCTCTCTTCCAGGTTTTGACATCCTACAATGGTGCAGGTGGATGAAGCCCTTGCCCTTGGCCTCTCCAGTGCTGCCAACCACCCCATCTTGCAACCACCACCTCAAAGGGCAGTCCTCAAAGGGTGGCACCTCCACCAGAGCCACCCCCATCGCAGGGGCATCCCTGGGGAACAACATCTCCCCAGGCAGTGACATCCCCTCCAGCCCCTCTGTGCCACCCACCCACCAAGACCTTGGGGACGTGGCAGGTGACTTTGGACTGCCCGAGGTGGTGCTACTCGAGGAGGCACTGAAGATCTTTGATTGTCCTCCGGATGGGGTGGAGGTCCTCAAGGAGGAAGGCAGCAGTGACCTCGTGGCAGAAGATCCAGCACTGCCCGAGGTGGTGCCACTCGAAGAGGCACTGCAGCTCTTCAACTGCGCCATGGAACCACTGGAGATCATCGAGGACAACACCACCAGTGGCCCCATGGCTGAAGAGCCTCGAGGCACCTCTGCAGCCTTCCCCCCCTTTCCCTTCTCTGACCTGGGGCTGCCTGAGGACCTGCTCAGCGCTGACTACAGCGTCCCCGAGGTCGCAGATGCCATCCTGAGCCTCGAGGAGTTTGTAGTCAGCTTGGGGCCCCAGGATCCATGGGGGGATGAGGACATGGACTGGAAACCACCAGAGCAGTCCATGGCAGAGAGGCGGGGCAAGAAGAGGGCAAAGAGCCCTCTGGCAACACCACCCAAGAGGCGCCGGGCACTGTGAGGGGGCAGAGAGGAGGGGCGACGTGTTTTGGGGGGACGTGTTTTGGGGGGAGGGGGACATTTTTTCTTGTAATTTTCATTAAAACTCTATTTGAACACCTGCTCTGTGGTTGTGTGAGAGGGGGAGGGAGCACAGGGGGCATTGGCAAACGGTGCCCAAGAGGGGCAAAAGCCCCACTGAGCCCCAGATCAGAGCCCGGAGCCACAAAGGGCCCGGAGCCACCCCAGGGCCGAGCCCTCCCCAGCAGGGCAGGCGATGGCAGGAGGGGACTCCCCTGTCCCCTTGCCCAGGGGAAGCAGCCCTTGGGCGGGGGAGCCCTGACAGACGGGGCCCCGCAGGACTCACGGACACGGCCCCACGCAGAGAGCAGCTCGGAGCCCCTGGGCCAAGGGCAGAGCTGGGGGCTGGCGGGGGGACGGACACACAGACACCCAGGGCTGCACCGCCCGTGTCTGGAACACGAGCAGCGTCCCCTGCAGCAGGGACGGGGCTGGGGCAAAGCCCTGCAGAGCCTCCAGACAACCCCAGCCTTCCTCGGGTGCCACCACCCTCGGCTCTGGGTCCCGTTGGGACTCTTCCCGCTCTCTGGCTGCACCTTGGGCAGCCGCAAGGCCGGGAAGGGAAAACCAGCAGCAATAATAATGGGAAAAATGCCTGCTCCGGCCAGAAAGTGCCTGGAAACTCCCTCTCTCCTTGTTGCCCCTTGTTGCCCCTTGCCCACCCCAGCTCCACACCCTGGGGCAGAAGGAAAAGCCCAGAACCCAAACTGCAGCACAACCCAAAAGTTAAAGCCCATTCTGAAGGGCAATGTCCAAATGTCTCTTGAACACAGAGAGACCTGGGGCACCAACCACCTCTCAAGGAACCTGTCCCAGTGTTTCACCACCCTCTCCACAAAGAAATGCTTCTGAACGCTGTGACTCGGCCTCCCCTGGTGCAGCTTGGAACCATTCCCACACGTTCTGGTACTGAACCCCAAGCAGAAGAGCTCAGCACCTCCCTCTCCACATCCCCTCCTCAGGAAACTGGAGAGAGCAACGAGGTGATCCTCACGCTCCTTTCCTCCAAACGAGACAAGGGGGAACTCACCCACTGCACGAGCTCTGTGGCCAAGGCCATCCCATCATCCACAAGTCCTCCTCCATTCCCAACCTGCAAGTCCAGGAGGCGCCTTTCCCAGGTGGCTCCTGGAGTGCTGGGGACAAGAGGTTCTGTCCCACAACCTTCAGCAATGTCCCAGCCCGGCCTCTTACAGCAGGATGGGATTCCCAGCGGTGTCTGGGAAGCTGAAATGCCCCAGAAGGAGAAGAGCTACCAGTGCAGGGATTTCCCTTGATGGCCTCTGGAATAACTCCTCAGGACTTTGCCAGAATCTGTGAGGGACCCTGCTCCCCTCCCAGGAGCCCCAGGGCCCTCCATGGGCTCAGCTGCCCTTCTGGGACAGATGGGAAGAAGATCACATGAAGTTTGAAGTATAAGTTTAGATGGACTTAAGGAAATCCTTACAATCAAGGGGATGAGACTGCGGAACGGGTGTCCCAGAGGAGTTTTAGATCCTCATCATTAGAAATGTTCAAATTCAGGATGGATGCGGCTTTATCTCGTGAAACACAGCCCTTCCCTTGCAGGGGCTTGAAATTAGGTGGTCTTTAAAGGTTTTCTCCAACTGAACCCATTCCATCATTAATGAAACCCCCAAGGAACATCTCAGTGATGGTCCTTGAGCTCCCTCACACCCCTGCAAACAGCACACCCACCCCAGAGAGCCTTGGACTCGGAAGTTATCTGCAGATCCTTTTATTAAATTCAAAGGATGAAAAAGTGGCCCAAACGCCCAGCTCAGGGCTGCCTCGGCCCTGGCTGTGCCACAAACCAGGCACCTCAGGCCCAATAAGCAAACCACAAGTTCCCTTCTGCCTCCTCTGGGTATCTGCGCTACGGAACACGGCTGAGACCGCGCTCCAGCCTCCTTTCCAGAGCTCACGGAACCAAAGAGGCTGTTTTTTGATTTGCTGAAAGTGTCCAGCAGAGCCCTCGGATTCAGAGCGAGGTGGGGGACAGCAAAGGTGATGGAGCACAGGTCTCTTCAGGTGGATTTCATGGCTATTTCTCACCCTCTCGGCAGTGAGGGCCAAGTGTGAGGGAAACGACAAGGCTGTGCAGATCATAGAATCATGGAATGGTTTTGCACCCACAGCCCCTGACAGGCACCCTTAGGGGACGGGGGCACCTCACTCCCCCCACCAATAGAGGAGCTGGGGAGGTTCTTAGGGGCGGGGCAGAACACAGGGAGCCCCAACGACCTGTCACAGCACACCTCAGGTTGTCCTTGGCAACCAAGAGCCAGAAGCCACCATGGCCCAGCCACGATGGCAGCCTCTACTACGTGGTCCCCGGGACCCATCAAAATACTGGCGCCCTCAGCCACCTGTGCTCCTGAAAAACTTTTTCCCTCAAGGTAGGGACCCAGCCCGGGGATGCTCTTGGGGCCAAGAGCGGAGTTGACGCCGCCCATCGCTCCTGTCTCTCTTCCAGGCTCAGCACCGGTGATGCAGCTCCCCTGGCTGGAGAAGCCCCTCTCTGCAGCCCCCCCAGTGCCGGTGGCAGCCCAGGCCCCACCACCAGGTACGGTCCCCCTGGCTGCTCTGGCACCCCAGCACCTTCCACACCTTCAGCATCCCCGACCCCCGGGCGCTTCCACAGATCCTACAATTCCTTTTTCCTCTGGAGCTCCACCAGGAGTTCTCTGTCCAGCCCAGCTGGGCTTCTGCCCCGCTCGCTTGAGGGACAACATGAGGGCACTGCCTGCCCGTGCCCTTCCCAGGGGGTCTTCCCAGAGACTGAGCAGCACTGGGCGACCCCTGACCCAAGGAGTCCAGAGGGGACAGGAGCGGAGGTGACGCCGCCCGTGGCTCCCGTCTCTCTTCCAGGTTTTGACATCCTACAATGGTGCAGGTGGATGAAGCCCTTGCCCTTGGCCTCTCCAGTGCTGCCAACCACCCCATCTTGCAACCACCACCTCAAAGGGCAGTCCTCAAAGGGTGGCACCTCCACCAGAGCCACCCCCATCGCAGGGGCATCCCTGGGGAACAACATCTCCCCAGGCAGTGACATCCCCTCCAGCCCCTCTGTGCCACCCACCCACCAAGACCTTGGGGACGTGGCAGGTGACTTTGGACTGCCCGAGGTGGTGCTACTCGAGGAGGCACTGAAGATCTTTGATTGTCCTCCGGATGGGGTGGAGGTCCTCAAGGAGGAAGGCAGCAGTGACCTCGTGGCAGAAGATCCAGCACTGCCCGAGGTGGTGCCACTCAAAGAGGCACTGCAGCTCTTCAACTGCGCCATGGAACCACTGGAGATCATCGAGGACAACACCACCAGTGGCCCCATGGCTGAAGAGCCTCGAGGCACCTCTGCAGCCTTCCCCCCCTTTCCCTTCTCTGACCTGGGGCTGCCTGAGGACCTGCTCAGCGCTGACTACAGCGTCCCCGAGGTCGCAGATGCCATCCTGAGCCTCGAGGAGTTTGTAGTCAGCTTGGGGCCCCAGGATCCGTGGGGGGATGAGGACATGGGCTGGAAACCACCAGAGCAGTCCATGGCAGAGAGGCGGGGCAAGAAGAGGGCAAAGAGCCCTCTGGCAACACCAACAAACAAGCGCCGGGCACTGTGAGGGGGCAGAGAGGAGGGGCGACGTGTTTTGGGGGGACGTGTTTTGGGGGGAGGGGGACATTTTTTCTTGTAATTTTCATTAAAACTCTATTTGAACACCTGCTCTGTGGTTGTGTGAGAGGGGGAGGGAGCACAGGGGGCATTGGCAAACGGTGCCCAAGAGGGGCAAAAGCCCCACTGAGCCCCAGATCAGAGCCCGGAGCCACAAAGGGCCCGGAGCCACCCCAGGGCCGAGCCCTCCCCAGCAGGGCAGGCGATGGCAGGAGGGGACTCCCCTGTCCCCTTGCCCAGGGGAAGCAGCCCTTGGGCGGGGGAGCCCTGACAGACGGGGCCCCGCAGGACTCACGGACACGGCCCCACGCAGAGAGCAGCTCGGAGCCCCTGGGCCAAGGGCAGAGCTGGGGGCTGGCGGGGGGACGGACACACAGACACCCAGGGCTGCACCGCCCGTGTCTGGAACACGAGCAGCGTCCCCTGCAGCAGGGACAGGGCTGGGGCAAAGCCCTGCAGAGCCTCCAGACAACCCCAGCCTTCCTCGGGTGCCACCACCCTCGGCTCTGGGCCCCGTTGGGACTCTTCCCGCTCTCTGGCTGCACCTTGGGCAGCCGCAAGGCCGGGAAGGGAAAACCAGCAGCAATAATAATGGGAAAAATGCCTGCTCCGGCCAGAAAGTGCCTGGAAACTCCCTCTCTCCTTGTTGCCCCTTGTTGCCCCTTGCCCACCCCAGCTCCACACCCTGGGGCAGAAGGAAAAGCCCAGAACCCAAACTGCAGCACAACCCAAAAGTTAAAGCCCATTCTGAAGGGCAATGTCCAAATGTCTCTTGAACACAGAGAGACCTGGGGCACCAACCACCTCTCAAGGAACCTGTCCCAGTGTTTCACCACCCTCTCCACAAAGAAATGCTTCTGAACGCTGTGACTCGGCCTCCCCTGGTGCAGCTTGGAACCATTCCCACACGTTCTGGTACTGAACCCCAAGCAGAAGAGCTCAGCACCTCCCTCTCCACATCCCCTCCTCAGGAAACTGGAGAGAGCAACGAGGTGATCCTCACGCTCCTTTCCTCCAAACGAGACAAGGGGGAACTCACCCACTGCACGAGCTCTGTGGCCAAGGCCATCCCATCTCCCACCAGTCCTCCTCCATTCCCAACCTGCAAGTCCAGGAGGAGCCTTTCCCAGGTGGCTCCTGGAGTGCTGGGGACAAGAGGTTCTGTCCCACAACCTTCAGCAATGTCCCAGCCCTGCCTCTTACAGCAGGATGGGATTCCCAGCGGTGTCTGGGAAGCTGAAATGCCCCAGAAGGAGAAGAGCTACCAGTGCAGGGATTTCCCTTGATGGCCTCTGGAATAACTTCTCAAGGCTTTGCCAGAATCTGTGAGGGACCCTGCTCCCCTCCCAGGAGCCCCAGGGCCCTCCATGGGCTCAGCTGCCCTTCTGGGACAGACGGGAAGAAGATCACATGAAGTTTGAAGTATAAGTTTAGATGGACTTAAGGAAATCCTTACAATCAAGGGGATGAGACTGCGGAACGGGTGTCCCAGAGGAGTTTTAGATCCTCATCATTAGAAATGTTCAAATTCAGGATGGATGCGGCTTTATCTCGTGAAACACAGCCCTTCCCTTGCAGGGGCTTGAAATTAGGTGGTCTTTAAAGGTTTTCTCCAACTGAACCCATTCCATCATTAATGAAACCCCCAAGGAACATCTCAGTGATGGTCCTTGAGCTCCCTCACACCCCTGCAAACAGCACACCCACCCCAGAGAGCCTTGGACTCGGAAGTTATCTGCAGATCCTTTTATTAACTTCAAAGGATGAAAAAGTGGCCCAAACGCCCAGCTCAGGGCTGCCTCGGCCCTGGCTGTGCCACAAACCAGGCACCTCAGGCCCAATAAGCAAACCACAAGTTCCCTTCTGCCTCCTCTGGGTATCTGCGCTACGGAACACGGCTGAGACCGCGCTCCAGCCTCCTTTCCAGAGCTCACGGAACCAAAGAGGCTGTTTTTTGATTTGCTGAAAGTGTCCAGCAGAGCCCTCGGATTCAGAGCGAGGTGGGGGACAGCAAAGGTGATGGAGCACAGGTCTCTTCAGGTGGATTTCATGGCTATTTCTCACCCTCTCGGCAGTGAGGGCCAAGTGTGAGGGAAACGACAAGGCTGTGCAGATCATAGAATCATGGAATGGTTTTGCACCCACAGCCCCTGACAGGCACCCTTAGGGGACGGGGGCACCCCACTCCCCCCACCAATAGAGGAGCTGGGGAGGTTCTTAGGGGCGGGGCAGAACACAGGGAGCCCCAACGACCTGTCACAGCACACCTCAGGTTGTCCTTGGCAACCAAGAGCCAGAAGCCACCATGGCCCAGCCACGATGGCAGCCTCTACTACGTGGTCCCCGGGACCCATCAAAATACTGGCGCCCTCAGCCACCTGTGCTCCTGAAAAACTTTTTCCCTCAAGGTAGGGACCCAGCCCGGGGATGCTCTTGGGGCCAAGAGCGGAGTTGACGCCGCCCATGGCTCCTGTCTCTCTTCCAGGCTCAGCACCGGTGATGCAGCTCCCCTGGCTGGAGAAGCCCCTCTCTGCAGCCCCCCCAGTGCCGGTGGCAGCCCAGGCCCCACCACCAGGTACGGTCCCCCTGGCTGCTCTGGCACCCCAGCACCTTCCACACCTTCAGCATCCCCGACCCCCGGGCGCTTCCACAGATCCTACAATTCCTTTTTCCTCTGGAGCTCCACCAGGAGTTCTCTGTCCAGCCCAGCTGGGCTTCTGCCCCGCTCGCTTGAGGGACAACATGAGGGCACTGCCTGCCCGTGCCCTTCCCAGGGGGTCTTCCCAGAGACTGAGCAGCACTGGGCGACCCCTGACCCAAGGAGTCCAGAGGGGACAGGAGCGGAGGTGACGCCGCCCGTGGCTCCCGTCTCTCTTCCAGGTTTTGACATCCTACAATGGTGCAGGTGGATGAAGCCCTTGCCCTTGGCCTCTCCAGTGCTGCCAACCACCCCATCTTGCAACCACCACCTCAAAGGGCAGTCCTCAAAGGGTGGCACCTCCACCAGAGCCACCCCCATCGCAGGGGCATCCCTGGGGAACAACATCTCCCCAGGCAGTGACATCCCCTCCAGCCCCTCTGTGCCACCCACCCACCAAGACCTTGGGGACGTGGCAGGTGACTTTGGACTGCCCGAGGTGGTGCTACTCGAGGAGGCACTGAAGATCTTTGATTGTCCTCCGGATGGGGTGGAGGTCCTCAAGGAGGAAGGCAGCAGTGACCTCGTGGCAGAAGATCCAGCACTGCCCGAGGTGGTGCCACTCGAAGAGGCACTGCAGCTCTTCAGCTGCGCCATGGAACCACTGGAGATCATCGAGGACAACACCACCAGTGGCCCCATGGCTGAAGAGCCTCGAGGCACCTCTGCAGCCTTCCCCCCCTTTCCCTTCTCTGACCTGGGGCTGCCTGAGGACCTGCTCAGCGCTGACTACAGCGTCCCCGAGGTCGCAGATGCCATCCTGAGCCTCGAGGAGTTTGTAGTCAGCTTGGGGCCCCAGGATCCGTGGGGGGATGAGGACATGGGCTGGAAACCACCAGAGCAGTCCATGGCAGAGAGGCGGGGCAAGAAGAGGGCAAAGAGCCCTCTGGCAACACCAACAAAAAAGCGCCGGGCACTGTGAGGGGGCAGAGAGGAGGGGCGACGTGTTTTGGGGGGACGTGTTTTGGGGGGAGGGGGATATTTTTTCTTGTAATTTTCATTAAAACTCTATTTGAACACCTGCTCTGTGGTTGTGTGAGAGGGGGAGGGAGCACAGGGGGCACTTGCAAACGGTGCCCAAGAGGGGCAAAAGCCCCACTGAGCCCCAGATCAGAGCCCGGAGCCTCTAAGGGCCCGGAGCCACCCCAGGGCCGAGCCCTCCCCAGCAGGGCAGGCGATGGCAGGAGGGGACTCCCCTGTCCCCTTGCCCAGGGGAAGCAGCCCTTGGGCGGGGGAGCCCTGACAGACGGGGCCCCGCAGGACTCACGGACACGGCCCCACGCAGAGAGCAGCTCGGAGCCCCTGGGCCAAGGGCAGAGCTGGGGGCTGGCGGGGGGGACGGACACACAGACACCCAGGGCTGCACCGCCCGTGTCTGGAACACGAGCAGCGTCCCCTGCAGCAGGGACAGGGCTGGGGCAAAGCCCTGCAGAGCCTCCAGACAACCCCAGCCTTCCTCGGGTGCCACCACCCTCGGCTCTGGGCCCCGTTGCGACTCTTCCCGCTCTCTGGCTGCACCTTCGGCAGCCGCAAGGCCGGGAAGGGAAAACCAGCAGCAATAATAATGGGAAAAATGCCTGCTCCGGCCAGAAAGTGCCTGGAAACTCCCTCTCTCCTTGTTGCCCCTTGTTGCCCCTTGCCCACCCCAGCTCCACACCCTGGGGCAGAAGGAAAAGCCCAGAACCCAAACTGCAGCACAACCCAAAAGTTAAAGCCCATTCTGAAGGGCAATGTCCAAATGTCTCTTGAACACAGAGAGACCTGGGGCACCAACCACCTCTCAAGGAACCTGTCCCACTGTTTCACCACCCTCTCCACAAAGAAATGCTTCTGAACGCTGTGACTCGGCCTCCCCTGGTGCAGCTTGGGACCATTCCCACACGTTCTGGTACTGAACCCCAAGCAGAAGAGCTCAGCACCTCCCTCTCCAAATCCCCTCCTCAGGAAACTGGAGAGAGCAACGAGGTGATCCTCACGCTCCTTTCCTCCAAACGAGACAAGGGGGAACTCACCCACTGCACGAGCTCTGTGGCCAAGGCCATCCCATCATCCACCAGTCCTCCTCCATTCCCAACCTGCAAGTCCAGGAGGCGCCTTTCCCAGGTGGCTCCTGGAGTGCTGGGGACAAGAGGTTCTGTCCCACAACCTTCAGCAATGTCCCAGCCCGGCCTCTTACAGCAGGATGGGATTCCCAGCGGTGTCTGGGAAGCTGAAATGCCCCAGAAGGAGAAGAGCTACCAGTGCAGGGATTTCCCTTGATGGCCTCTGGAATAACTCCTCAAGGCTTTGCCAGAATCTGTGAGGGACCCTGCTCCCCTCCCAGGAGCCCCAGGGCCCTCCATTGGCTCAGCTGCCCTTCTGGGACAGACGGGAAGAAGATCACATGAAGTTTGAAGTATAAGTTTAGATGGACTTAAGGAAATCCTTACAATCAAGGGGATGAGACTGCGGAACGGGTGTCCCAGAGGAGTTTTAGATCCTCATCATTAGAAATGTTCAAATTCAGGATGGATGCGGCTTTATCTCGTGAAACACAGCCCTTCCCTTGCAGGGGCTTGAAATTAGGTGGTCTTTAAAGGTTTTCTCCAACTGAACCCATTCCATCATTAATGAAACCCCCAAGGAACATCTCAGTGATGGTCCTTGAGCTCCCTCACACCCCTGCAAACAGCACACCCACCCCAGAGAGCCTTGGACTCGGAAGTTATCTGCAGATCCTTTTATTAACTTCAAAGGATGAAAAAGTGGCCCAAACGCCCAGCTCAGGGCTGCCTCGGCCCTGGCTGTGCCACAAACCAGGCACCTCAGGCCCAATAAGCAAACCACAAGTTCCCTTCTGCCTCCTCTGGGTATCTGCGCTACGGAACACGGCTGAGACTGCGCTCCAGCCTCCTTTCCAGAGCTCATAGAACCAAAGAGGCTGTTTTTTGATTTGCTGAAAGTGTCCAGCAGAGCCCTCGGATTCAGAGCGAGGTGGGGGACAGCAAAGGTGATGGAGCACAGGTCTCTTCAGGTGGATTTCATGGCTATTTCTCACCCTCTCGGCAGTGAGGGCCAAGTGTGAGGGAAACGACAAGGCTGTGCAGATCATAGAATCATGGAATGGTTTTGCACCCACAGCCCCTGACAGGCACCCTTAGGGGACGGGGGCACCTCACTCCCCCCACCAATAGAGGAGCTGGGGAGGTTCTTAGGGGCGGGGCAGAACACAGGGAGCCCCAACGACCTGTCACAGCACACCTCAGGTTGTCCTTGGCAACCAAGAGCCAGAAGCCACCATGGCCCAGCCACGATGGCAGCCTCTACTACGTGGTCCCCGGGACCCATCAAAATACTGGCGCCCTCAGCCACCTGTGCTCCTGAAAAACTTTTTCCCTCAAGGTAGGGACCCAGCCCGGGGATGCTCTTGGGGCCAAGAGCGGAGTTGACGCCGCCCATCGCTCCTGTCTCTCTTCCAGGCTCAGCACCGGTGATGCAGCTCCCCTGGCTGGAGAAGCCCCTCTCTGCAGCCCCCCCAGTGCCGGTGGCAGCCCAGGCCCCACCACCAGGTACGGTCCCCCTGGCTGCTCTGGCACCCCAGCACCTTCCACACCTTCAGCATCCCCGACCCCCGGGCGCTTCCACAGATCCTACAATTCCTTTTTCCTCTGGAGCTCCACCAGGAGTTCTCTGTCCAGCCCAGCTGGGCTTCTGCCCCGCTCGCTTGAGGGACAACATGAGGGCACTGCCTGCCCGTGCCCTTCCCAGGGGGTCTTCCCAGAGACTGAGCAGCACTGGGCGACCCCTGACCCAAGGAGTCCAGAGGGGACAGGAGCGGAGGTGACGCCGCCCGTGGCTCCCGTCTCTCTTCCAGGTTTTGACATCCTACAATGGTGCAGGTGGATGAAGCCCTTGCCCTTGGCCTCTCCAGTGCTGCCAACCACCCCATCTTGCAACCACCACCTCAAAGGGCAGTCCTCAAAGGGTGGCACCTCCACCAGAGCCACCCCCATCGCAGGGGCATCCCTGGGGAACAACATCTCCCCAGGCAGTGACATCCCCTCCAGCCCCTCTGTGCCACCCACCCACCAAGACCTTGGGGACGTGGCAGGTGACTTTGGACTGCCCGAGGTGGTGCTACTCGAGGAGGCACTGAAGATCTTTGATTGTCCTCCGGATGGGGTGGAGGTCCTCAAGGAGGAAGGCAGCAGTGACCTCGTGGCAGAAGATCCAGCACTGCCCGAGGTGGTGCCACTCGAAGAGGCACTGCAGCTCTTCAACTGCGCCATGGAACCACTGGAGATCATCGAGGACAACACCACCAGTGGCCCCATGGCTGAAGAGCCTCGAGGCACCTCTGCAGCCTTCCCCCCCTTTCCCTTCTCTGACCTGGGGCTGCCTGAGGACCTGCTCAGCGCTGACTACAGCGTCCCCGAGGTCGCAGATGCCATCCTGAGCCTCGAGGAGTTTGTAGTCAGCTTGGGGCCCCAGGATCCATGGGGGGATGAGGACATGGACTGGAAACCACCAGAGCAGTCCATGGCAGAGAGGCGGGGCAAGAAGAGGGCAAAGAGCCCTCTGGCAACACCAACAAACAAGCGCCGGGCACTGTGAGGGGGCAGAGAGGAGGGGCGACGTGTTTTGGGGGGACGTGTTTTGGGGGGAGGGGGACATTTTTTCTTGTAATTTTCATTAAAACTCTATTTGAACACCTGCTCTGTGGTTGTGTGAGAGGGGGAGGGAGCACAGGGGGCACTTGCAAACGGTGCCCAAGAGGGGCAAAAGCCCCACTGAGCCCCAGATCAGAGCCCGGAGCCACAAAGGGCCCGGAGCCACCCCAGGGCCGAGCCCTCCCCAGCAGGGCAGGCGATGGCAGGAGGGGACTCCCCTGTCCCCTTGCCCAGGGGAAGCAGCCCTTGGGCGGGGGAGCCCTGACAGACGGGGCCCCGCAGGACTCACGGACACGGCCCCACGCAGAGAGCAGCTCGGAGCCCCTGGGCCAAGGGCAGAGCTGGGGGCTGGCGGGGGGACGGACACACAGACACCCAGGGCTGCACCGCCCGTGTCTGGAACACGAGCAGCGTCCCCTGCAGCAGGGACAGGGCTGGGGCAAAGCCCTGCAGAGCCTCCAGACAACCCCAGCCTTCCTCGGGTGCCACCACCCTCGGCTCTGGGCCCCGTTGGGACTCTTCCCGCTCTCTGGCTGCACCTTGGGCAGCCGCAAGGCCGGGAAGGGAAAACCAGCAGCAATAATAATGGGAAAAATGCCTGCTCCGGCCAGAAAGTGCCTGGAAACTCCCTCTCTCCTTGTTGCCCCTTGTTGCCCCTTGCCCACCCCAGCTCCACACCCTGGGGCAGAAGGAAAAGCCCAGAACCCAAACTGCAGCACAACCCAAAAGTTAAAGCCCATTCTGAAGGGCAATGTCCAAATGTCTCTTGAACACAGAGAGACCTGGGGCACCAACCACCTCTCAAGGAACCTGTCCCACTGTTTCACCACCCTCTCCACAAAGAAATGCTTCTGAACGCTGTGACTCGGCCTCCCCTGGTGCAGCTTGGAACCATTCCCACACGTTCTGGTACTGAACCCCAAACAGAAGAGCTCAGCACCTCCCTCTCCACATCCCCTCCTCAGGAAACTGGAGAGAGCAACGAGGTGATCCTCACGCTCCTTTCCTCCAAACGAGACAAGGGGGAACTCACCCACTGCACGAGCTCTGTGGCCAAGGCCATCCCATCTCCCACCAGTCCTCCTCCATTCCCAACCTGCAAGTCCAGGAGGCGCCTTTCCCAGGTGGCTCCTGGAGTGCTGGGGACAAGAGGTTCTGTCCCACAACCTTCAGCAATGTCCCAGCCCTGCCTCTTACAGCAGGATGGGATTCCCAGCGGTGTCTGGGAAGCTGAAATGCCCCAGAAGGAGAAGAGCTACCAGTGCAGAGATTTCCCTTGATGGCCTCTGGAATAACTCCTCAGGACTTTGCCAGAATCTGTGAGGGACCCTGCTCCCCTCCCAGGAGCCCCAGGGCCCTCCATGGGCTCAGCTGCCCTTCTGGGACAGACGGGAAGAAGATCACATGAAGTTTGAAGTATAAGTTTAGATGGACTTAAGGAAATCCTTACAATCAAGGGGATGAGACTGCGGAACGGGTGTCCCAGAGGAGTTTTAGATCCTCATCATTAGAAATGTTCAAATTCAGGATGGATGCGGCTTTATCTCGTGAAACACAGCCCTTCCCTTGCAGGGGCTTGAAATTAGGTGGTCTTTAAAGGTTTTCTCCAACTGAACCCATTCCATCATTAATGAAACCCCCAAGGAACATCTCAGTGATGGTCCTTCAGCTCCCTCACACCCCTGCAAACAGCACACCCACCCCAGAGAGCCTTGGACTCGGAAGTTATCTGCAGATCCTTTTATTAACTTCAAAGGATGAAAAAGTGGCCCAAACGCCCAGCTCAGGGCTGCCTCGGCCCTGGCTGTGCCACAAACCAGGCACCTCAGGCCCAATAAGCAAACCACAAGTTCCCTTCTGCCTCCTCTGGGTATCTGCGCTACGGAACACGGCTGAGACCGCGCTCCAGCCTCCTTTCCAGAGCTCATGGAACCAAAGAGGCTGTTTTTTGATTTGCTGAAAGTGTCCAGCAGAGCCCTCGGATTCAGAGCGAGGTGGGGGACAGCAAAGGTGATGGAGCACAGGTCTCTTCAGGTGGATTTCATGGCTATTTCTCACCCTCTCGGCAGTGAGGGCCAAGTGTGAGGGAAACGACAAGGCTGTGCAGATCATAGAATCATGGAATGGTTTTGCACCCACAGCCCCTGACAGGCACCCTTAGGGGACGGGGGCACCTCACTCCCCCCACCAATAGAGGAGCTGGGGAGGTTCTTAGGGGCGGGGCAGAACACAGGGAGCCCCAACGACCTGTCACAGCACACCTCAGGTTGTCCTTGGCAACCAAGAGCCAGAAGCCACCATGGCCCAGCCACGATGGCAGCCTCTACTACGTGGTCCCCGGGACCCATCAAAATACTGGCGCCCTCAGCCACCTGTGCTCCTGAAAAACTTTTTCCCTCAAGGTAGGGACCCAGCCCGGGGATGCTCTTGGGGCCAAGAGCGGAGTTGACGCCGCCCATCGCTCCTGTCTCTCTTCCAGGCTCAGCACCGGTGATGCAGCTCCCCTGGCTGGAGAAGCCCCTCTCTGCAGCCCCCCCAGTGCCGGTGGCAGCCCAGGCCCCACCACCAGGTACGGTCCCCCTGGCTGCTCTGGCACCCCAGCACCTTCCACACCTTCAGCATCCCCGACCCCCGGGCGCTTCCACAGATCCTACAATTCCTTTTTCCTCTGGAGCTCCACCAGGAGTTCTCTGTCCAGCCCAGCTGGGCTTCTGCCCCGCTCGCTTGAGGGACAACATGAGGGCACTGCCTGCCCGTGCCCTTCCCAGGGGGTCTTCCCAGAGACTGAGCAGCACTGGGCGACCCCTGACCCAAGGAGTCCAGAGGGGACAGGAGCGGAGGTGACGCCGCCCGTGGCTCCCGTCTCTCTTCCAGGTTTTGACATCCTACAATGGTGCAGGTGGATGAAGCCCTTGCCCTTGGCCTCTCCAGTGCTGCCAACCACCCCATCTTGCAACCACCACCTCAAAGGGCAGTCCTCAAAGGGTGGCACCTCCACCAGAGCCACCCCCATCGCAGGGGCATCCCTGGGGAACAACATCTCCCCAGGCAGTGACATCCCCTCCAGCCCCTCTGTGCCACCCACCCACCAAGACCTTGGGGACGTGGCAGGTGACTTTGGACTGCCCGAGGTGGTGCTACTCGAGGAGGCACTGAAGATCTTTGATTGTCCTCCGGATGGGGTGGAGGTCCTCAAGGAGGAAGGCAGCAGTGACCTCGTGGCAGAAGATCCAGCACTGCCCGAGGTGGTGCCACTCGAAGAGGCACTGCAGCTCTTCAACTGCGCCATGGAACCACTGGAGATCATCGAGGACAACACCACCAGTGGCCCCATGGCTGAAGAGCCTCGAGGCACCTCTGCAGCCTTCCCCCCCTTTCCCTTCTCTGACCTGGGGCTGCCTGAGGACCTGCTCAGCGCTGACTACAGCGTCCCCGAGGTCGCAGATGCCATCCTGAGCCTCGAGGAGTTTGTAGTCAGCTTGGGGCCCCAGGATCCATGGGGGGATGAGGACATGGACTGGAAACCACCAGAGCAGTCCATGGCAGAGAGGCGGGGCAAGAAGAGGGCAAAGAGCCCTCTGGCAACACCAACAAACAAGCGCCGGGCACTGTGAGGGGGCAGAGAGGAGGGGCGACGTGTTTTGGGGGGACGTGTTTTGGGGGGAGGGGGACATTTTTTCTTGTAATTTTCATTAAAACTCTATTTGAACACCTGCTCTGTGGTTGTGTGAGAGGGGGAGGGAGCACAGGGGGCACTTGCAAACGGTGCCCAAGAGGGGCAAAAGCCCCACTGAGCCCCAGATCAGAGCCCGGAGCCACAAAGGGCCCGGAGCCACCCCAGGGCCGAGCCCTCCCCAGCAGGGCAGGCGATGGCAGGAGGGGACTCCCCTGTCCCCTTGCCCAGGGGAAGCAGCCCTTGGGCGGGGGAGCCCTGACAGACGGGGCCCCGCAGGACTCACGGACACGGCCCCACGCAGAGAGCAGCTCGGAGCCCCTGGGCCAAGGGCAGAGCTGGGGGCTGGCGGGGGGACGGACACACAGACACCCAGGGCTGCACCGCCCGTGTCTGGAACACGAGCAGCGTCCCCTGCAGCAGGGACAGGGCTGGGGCAAAGCCCTGCAGAGCCTCCAGACAACCCCAGCCTTCCTCGGGTGCCACCACCCTCGGCTCTGGGCCCCGTTGGGACTCTTCCCGCTCTCTGGCTGCACCTTGGGCAGCCGCAAGGCCGGGAAGGGAAAACCAGCAGCAATAATAATGGGAAAAATGCCTGCTCCGGCCAGAAAGTGCCTGGAAACTCCCTCTCTCCTTGTTGCCCCTTGTTGCCCCTTGCCCACCCCAGCTCCACACCCTGGGGCAGAAGGAAAAGCCCAGAACCCAAACTGCAGCACAACCCAAAAGTTAAAGCCCATTCTGAAGGGCAATGTCCAAATGTCTCTTGAACACAGAGAGACCTGGGGCACCAACCACCTCTCAAGGAACCTGTCCCACTGTTTCACCACCCTCTCCACAAAGAAATGCTTCTGAACGCTGTGACTCGGCCTCCCCTGGTGCAGCTTGGAACCATTCCCACACGTTCTGGTACTGAACCCCAAACAGAAGAGCTCAGCACCTCCCTCTCCACATCCCCTCCTCAGGAAACTGGAGAGAGCAACGAGGTGATCCTCACGCTCCTTTCCTCCAAACGAGACAAGGGGGAACTCACCCACTGCACGAGCTCTGTGGCCAAGGCCATCCCATCTCCCACCAGTCCTCCTCCATTCCCAACCTGCAAGTCCAGGAGGCGCCTTTCCTAGGTGGCTCCTGGAGTGCTGGGGACAAGAGGTTCTGTCCCACAACCTTCAGCAATGTCCCAGCCCTGCCTCTTACAGCAGGATGGGATTCCCAGCGGTGTCTGGGAAGCTGAAATGCCCCAGAAGGAGAAGAGCTACCAGTGCAGAGATTTCCCTTGATGGCCTCTGGAATAACTCCTCAGGACTTTGCCAGAATCTGTGAGGGACCCTGCTCCCCTCCCAGGAGCCCCAGGGCCCTCCATGGGCTCAGCTGCCCTTCTGGGACAGACGGGAAGAAGATCACATGAAGTTTGAAGTATAAGTTTAGATGGACTTAAGGAAATCCTTACAATCAAGGGGATGAGACTGCGGAACGGGTGTCCCAGAGGAGTTTTAGATCCTCATCATTAGAAATGTTCAAATTCAGGATGGATGCGGCTTTATCTCGTGAAACACAGCCCTTCCCTTGCAGGGGCTTGAAATTAGGTGGTCTTTAAAGGTTTTCTCCAACTGAACCCATTCCATCATTAATGAAACCCCCAAGGAACATCTCAGTGATGGTCCTTGAGCTCCCTCACACCCCTGCAAACAGCACACCCACCCCAGAGAGCCTTGGACTCGGAAGTTATCTGCAGATCCTTTTATTAACTTCAAAGGATGAAAAAGTGGCCCAAACGCCCAGCTCAGGGCTGCCTCGGCCCTGGCTGTGCCACAAACCAGGCACCTCAGGCCCAATAAGCAAACCACAAGTTCCCTTCTGCCTCCTCTGGGTATCTGCGCTACGGAACACGGCTGAGACTGCGCTCCAGCCTCCTTTCCAGAGCTCATAGAACCAAAGAGGCTGTTTTTTGATTTGCTGAAAGTGTCCAGCAGAGCCCTCGGATTCAGAGCGAGGTGGGGGACAGCAAAGGTGATGGAGCACAGGTCTCTTCAGGTGGATTTCATGGCTATTTCTCACCCTCTCGGCAGTGAGGGCCAAGTGTGAGGGAAACGACAAGGCTGTGCAGATCATAGAATCATGGAATGGTTTTGCACCCACAGCCCCTGACAGGCACCCTTAGGGGACGGGGGCACCTCACTCCCCCCACCAATAGAGGAGCTGGGGAGGTTCTTAGGGGCGGGGCAGAACACAGGGAGCCCCAACGACCTGTCACAGCACACCTCAGGTTGTCCTTGGCAACCAAGAGCCAGAAGCCACCATGGCCCAGCCACGATGGCAGCCTCTACTACGTGGTCCCCGGGACCCATCAAAATACTGGCGCCCTCAGCCACCTGTGCTCCTGAAAAACTTTTTCCCTCAAGGTAGGGACCCAGCCCGGGGATGCTCTTGGGGCCAAGAGCGGAGTTGACGCCGCCCATCGCTCCTGTCTCTCTTCCAGGCTCAGCACCGGTGATGCAGCTCCCCTGGCTGGAGAAGCCCCTCTCTGCAGCCCCCCCAGTGCCGGTGGCAGCCCAGGCCCCACCACCAGGTACGGTCCCCCTGGCTGCTCTGGCACCCCAGCACCTTCCACACCTTCAGCATCCCCGACCCCCGGGCGCTTCCACAGATCCTACAATTCCTTTTTCCTCTGGAGCTCCACCAGGAGTTCTCTGTCCAGCCCAGCTGGGCTTCTGCCCCGCTCGCTTGAGGGACAACATGAGGGCACTGCCTGCCCGTGCCCTTCCCAGGGGGTCTTCCCAGAGACTGAGCAGCACTGGGCGACCCCTGACCCAAGGAGTCCAGAGGGGACAGGAGCGGAGGTGACGCCGCCCGTGGCTCCCGTCTCTCTTCCAGGTTTTGACATCCTACAATGGTGCAGGTGGATGAAGCCCTTGCCCTTGGCCTCTCCAGTGCTGCCAACCACCCCATCTTGCAACCACCACCTCAAAGGGCAGTCCTCAAAGGGTGGCACCTCCACCAGAGCCACCCCCATCGCAGGGGCATCCCTGGGGAACAACATCTCCCCAGGCAGTGACATCCCCTCCAGCCCCTCTGTGCCACCCACCCACCAAGACCTTGGGGACGTGGCAGGTGACTTTGGACTGCCCGAGGTGGTGCTACTCGAGGAGGCACTGAAGATCTTTGATTGTCCTCCGGATGGGGTGGAGGTCCTCAAGGAGGAAGGCAGCAGTGACCTCGTGGCAGAAGATCCAGCACTGCCCGAGGTGGTGCCACTCGAAGAGGCACTGCAGCTCTTCAACTGCGCCATGGAACCACTGGAGATCATCGAGGACAACACCACCAGTGGCCCCATGGCTGAAGAGCCTCGAGGCACCTCTGCAGCCTTCCCCCCCTTTCCCTTCTCTGACCTGGGGCTGCCTGAGGACCTGCTCAGCGCTGACTACAGCGTCCCCGAGGTCGCAGATGCCATCCTGAGCCTCGAGGAGTTTGTAGTCAGCTTGGGGCCCCAGGATCCATGGGGGGATGAGGACATGGACTGGAAACCACCAGAGCAGTCCATGGCAGAGAGGCGGGGCAAGAAGAGGGCAAAGAGCCCTCTGGCAACACCAACAAACAAGCGCCGGGCACTGTGAGGGGGCAGAGAGGAGGGGCGACGTGTTTTGGGGGGACGTGTTTTGGGGGGAGGGGGACATTTTTTCTTGTAATTTTCATTAAAACTCTATTTGAACACCTGCTCTGTGGTTGTGTGAGAGGGGGAGGGAGCACAGGGGGCACTTGCAAACGGTGCCCAAGAGGGGCAAAAGCCCCACTGAGCCCCAGATCAGAGCCCGGAGCCACAAAGGGCCCGGAGCCACCCCAGGGCCGAGCCCTCCCCAGCAGGGCAGGCGATGGCAGGAGGGGACTCCCCTGTCCCCTTGCCCAGGGGAAGCAGCCCTTGGGCGGGGGAGCCCTGACAGACGGGGCCCCGCAGGACTCACGGACACGGCCCCACGCAGAGAGCAGCTCGGAGCCCCTGGGCCAAGGGCAGAGCTGGGGGCTGGCGGGGGGACGGACACACAGACACCCAGGGCTGCACCGCCCGTGTCTGGAACACGAGCAGCGTCCCCTGCAGCAGGGACAGGGCTGGGGCAAAGCCCTGCAGAGCCTCCAGACAACCCCAGCCTTCCTCGGGTGCCACCACCCTCGGCTCTGGGCCCCGTTGGGACTCTTCCCGCTCTCTGGCTGCACCTTGGGCAGCCGCAAGGCCGGGAAGGGAAAACCAGCAGCAATAATAATGGGAAAAATGCCTGCTCCGGCCAGAAAGTGCCTGGAAACTCCCTCTCTCCTTGTTGCCCCTTGTTGCCCCTTGCCCACCCCAGCTCCACACCCTGGGGCAGAAGGAAAAGCCCAGAACCCAAACTGCAGCACAACCCAAAAGTTAAAGCCCATTCTGAAGGGCAATGTCCAAATGTCTCTTGAACACAGAGAGACCTGGGGCACCAACCACCTCTCAAGGAACCTGTCCCACTGTTTCACCACCCTCTCCACAAAGAAATGCTTCTGAACGCTGTGACTCGGCCTCCCCTGGTGCAGCTTGGAACCATTCCCACACGTTCTGGTACTGAACCCCAAACAGAAGAGCTCAGCACCTCCCTCTCCACATCCCCTCCTCAGGAAACTGGAGAGAGCAACGAGGTGATCCTCACGCTCCTTTCCTCCAAACGAGACAAGGGGGAACTCACCCACTGCACGAGCTCTGTGGCCAAGGCCATCCCATCTCCCACCAGTCCTCCTCCATTCCCAACCTGCAAGTCCAGGAGGCGCCTTTCCCAGGTGGCTCCTGGAGTGCTGGGGACAAGAGGTTCTGTCCCACAACCTTCAGCAATGTCCCAGCCCTGCCTCTTACAGCAGGATGGGATTCCCAGCGGTGTCTGGGAAGCTGAAATGCCCCAGAAGGAGAAGAGCTACCAGTGCAGAGATTTCCCTTGACGGCCTCTGGAATAACTCCTCAGGACTTTGCCAGAATCTGTGAGGGACCCTGCTCCCCTCCCAGGAGCCCCAGGGCCCTCCATGGGCTCAGCTGCCCTTCTGGGACAGACGGGAAGAAGATCACATGAAGTTTGAAGTATAAGTTTAGATGGACTTAAGGAAATCCTTACAATCAAGGGGATGAGACTGCGGAACGGGTGTCCCAGAGGAGTTTTAGATCCTCATCATTAGAAATGTTCAAATTCAGGATGGATGCGGCTTTATCTCGTGAAACACAGCCCTTCCCTTGCAGGGGCTTGAAATTAGGTCTTTAAAGGTTTTCTCCAACTGAACCCATTCCATCATTAATGAAACCCCCAAGGAACATCTCAGTGATGGTCCTTGAGCTCCCTCACACCCCTGCAAACAGCACACCCACCCCAGAGAGCCTTGGACTCGGAAGTTATCTGCAGATCCTTTTATTAACTTCAAAGGATGAAAAAGTGGCCCAAACGCCCAGCTCAGGGCTGCCTCGGCCCTGGCTGTGCCACAAACCAGGCACCTCAGGCCCAATAAGCAAACCACAAGTTCCCTTCTGCCTCCTCTGGGTATTCTGCGCTACGGAACACGGCTGAGACCGCGCTCCAGCCTCCTTTCCAGAGCTCATGGAACCAAAGAGGCTGTTTTTTGATTTGCTGAAAGTGTCCAGCAGAGCCCTCGGATTCAGAGCGAGGTGGGGGACAGCAAAGGTGATGGAGCACAGGTCTCTTCAGGTGGATTTCATGGCTATTTCTCACCCTCTCGGCAGTGAGGGCCAAGTGTGAGGGAAACGACAAGGCTGTGCAGATCATAGAATCATGGAATGGTTTTGCACCCACAGCCCCTGACAGGCACCCTTAGGGGACGGGGGCACCTCACTCCCCCCACCAATAGAGGAGCTGGGGAAGGTTCTTAGGGGGCGGGGCAGAACACAGGGAGCCCCAACGACCTGTCACAGCACACCTCAGGTTGTCCTTGGCAACCAAGAGCCAGAAGCCACCATGGCCCAGCCACGATGGCAGCCTCTACTACGTGGTCCCCGGGACCCATCAAAATACTGGCGCCCTCAGCCACCTGTGCTCCTGAAAAACTTTTTCCCTCAAGGTAGGGACCCAGCCCGGGGATGCTCTTGGGGCCAAGAGCGGAGTTGACGCCGCCCATCGCTCCTGTCTCTCTTCCAGGCTCAGCACCGGTGATGCAGCTCCCCTGGCTGGAGAAGCCCCTCTCTGCAGCCCCCCCAGTGCCGGTGGCAGCCCAGGCCCCACCACCAGGTACGGTCCCCCTGGCTGCTCTGGCACCCCAGCACCTTCCACACCTTCAGCATCCCCGACCCCCGGGCGCTTCCACAGATCCTACAATTCCTTTTTCCTCTGGAGCTCCACCAGGAGTTCTCTGTCCAGCCCAGCTGGGCTTCTGCCCCGCTCGCTTGAGGGACAACATGAGGGCACTGCCTGCCCGTGCCCTTCCCAGGGGGTCTTCCCAGAGACTGAGCAGCACTGGGCGACCCCTGACCCAAGGAGTCCAGAGGGGACAGGAGCGGAGGTGACGCCGCCCGTGGCTCCCGTCTCTCTTCCAGGTTTTGACATCCTACAATGGTGCAGGTGGATGAAGCCCTTGCCCTTGGCCTCTCCAGTGCTGCCAACCACCCCATCTTGCAACCACCACCTCAAAGGGCAGTCCTCAAAGGGTGGCACCTCCACCAGAGCCACCCCCATCGCAGGGGCATCCCTGGGGAACAACATCTCCCCAGGCAGTGACATCCCCTCCAGCCCCTCTGTGCCACCCACCCACCAAGACCTTGGGGACGTGGCAGGTGACTTTGGACTGCCCGAGGTGGTGCTACTCGAGGAGGCACTGAAGATCTTTGATTGTCCTCCGGATGGGGTGGAGGTCCTCAAGGAGGAAGGCAGCAGTGACCTCGTGGCAGAAGATCCAGCACTGCCCGAGGTGGTGCCACTCGAAGAGGCACTGCAGCTCTTCAACTGCGCCATGGAACCACTGGAGATCATCGAGGACAACACCACCAGTGGCCCCATGGCTGAAGAGCCTCGAGGCACCTCTGCAGCCTTCCCCCCCTTTCCCTTCTCTGACCTGGGGCTGCCTGAGGACCTGCTCAGCGCTGACTACAGCGTCCCCGAGGTCGCAGATGCCATCCTGAGCCTCGAGGAGTTTGTAGTCAGCTTGGGGCCCCAGGATCCATGGGGGGATGAGGACATGGACTGGAAACCACCAGAGCAGTCCATGGCAGAGAGGCGGGGCAAGAAGAGGGCAAAGAGCCCTCTGGCAACACCAACAAACAAGCGCCGGGCACTGTGAGGGGGCAGAGAGGAGGGGCGACGTGTTTTGGGGGGACGTGTTTTGGGGGGAGGGGGACATTTTTTCTTGTAATTTTCATTAAAACTCTATTTGAACACCTGCTCTGTGGTTGTGTGAGAGGGGGAGGGAGCACAGGGGGCACTTGCAAACGGTGCCCAAGAGGGGCAAAAGCCCCACTGAGCCCCAGATCAGAGCCCGGAGCCACAAAGGGCCCGGAGCCACCCCAGGGCCGAGCCCTCCCCAGCAGGGCAGGCGATGGCAGGAGGGGACTCCCCTGTCCCCTTGCCCAGGGGAAGCAGCCCTTGGGCGGGGGAGCCCTGACAGACGGGGCCCCGCAGGACTCACGGACACGGCCCCACGCAGAGAGCAGCTCGGAGCCCCTGGGCCAAGGGCAGAGCTGGGGGCTGGCGGGGGGACGGACACACAGACACCCAGGGCTGCACCGCCCGTGTCTGGAACACGAGCAGCGTCCCCTGCAGCAGGGACAGGGCTGGGGCAAAGCCCTGCAGAGCCTCCAGACAACCCCAGCCTTCCTCGGGTGCCACCACCCTCGGCTCTGGGCCCCGTTGGGACTCTTCCCGCTCTCTGGCTGCACCTTGGGCAGCCGCAAGGCCGGGAAGGGAAAACCAGCAGCAATAATAATGGGAAAAATGCCTGCTCCGGCCAGAAAGTGCCTGGAAACTCCCTCTCTCCTTGTTGCCCCTTGTTGCCCCTTGCCCACCCCAGCTCCACACCCTGGGGCAGAAGGAAAAGCCCAGAACCCAAACTGCAGCACAACCCAAAAGTTAAAGCCCATTCTGAAGGGCAATGTCCAAATGTCTCTTGAACACAGAGAGACCTGGGGCACCAACCACCTCTCAAGGAACCTGTCCCACTGTTTCACCACCCTCTCCACAAAGAAATGCTTCTGAACGCTGTGACTCGGCCTCCCCTGGTGCAGCTTGGAACCATTCCCACACGTTCTGGTACTGAACCCCAAACAGAAGAGCTCAGCACCTCCCTCTCCACATCCCCTCCTCAGGAAACTGGAGAGAGCAACGAGGTGATCCTCACGCTCCTTTCCTCCAAACGAGACAAGGGGGAACTCACCCACTGCACGAGCTCTGTGGCCAAGGCCATCCCATCTCCCACCAGTCCTCCTCCATTCCCAACCTGCAAGTCCAGGAGGCGCCTTTCCTAGGTGGCTCCTGGAGTGCTGGGGACAAGAGGTTCTGTCCCACAACCTTCAGCAATGTCCCAGCCCTGCCTCTTACAGCAGGATGGGATTCCCAGCGGTGTCTGGGAAGCTGAAATGCCCCAGAAGGAGAAGAGCTACCAGTGCAGAGATTTCCCTTGATGGCCTCTGGAATAACTCCTCAGGACTTTGCCAGAATCTGTGAGGGACCCTGCTCCCCTCCCAGGAGCCCCAGGGCCCTCCATGGGCTCAGCTGCCCTTCTGGGACAGACGGGAAGAAGATCACATGAAGTTTGAAGTATAAGTTTAGATGGACTTAAGGAAATCCTTACAATCAAGGGGATGAGACTGCGGAACGGGTGTCCCAGAGGAGTTTTAGATCCTCATCATTAGAAATGTTCAAATTCAGGATGGATGCGGCTTTATCTCGTGAAACACAGCCCTTCCCTTGCAGGGGCTTGAAATTAGGTGGTCTTTAAAGGTTTTCTCCAACTGAACCCCTTCCATCATTAATGAAACCCCCAAGGAACATCTCAGTGATGGTCCTTGAGCTCCCTCACACCCCTGCAAACAGCACACCCACCCCAGAGAGCCTTGGACTCGGAAGTTATCTGCAGATCCTTTTATTAACTTCAAAGGATGAGAAAGTGGCCCAAACGCCCAGCTCAGGGCTGCCTCGGCCCTGGCTGTGCCACAAACCAGGCACCTCAGGCCCAATAAGCAAACCACAAGTTCCCTTCTGCCTCCTCTGGGTATCTGCGCTACGGAACACGGCTGAGACCGCGCTCCAGCCTCCTTTCCAGAGCTCACGGAACCAAAGAGGCTGTTTTTTGATTTGCTGAAAGTGTCCAGCAGAGCCCTCGGATTCAGAGCGAGGTGGGGGACAGCAAAGGTGATGGAGCACAGGTCTCTTCAGGTGGATTTCATGGCTATTTCTCACCCTCTCGGCAGTGAGGGCCAAGTGTGAGGGAAACGACAAGGCTGTGCAGATCATAGAATCATGGAATGGTTTTGCACCCACAGCCCCTGACAGGCACCCTTAGGGGACGGGGGCACCTCACTCCCCCCACCAATAGAGGAGCTGGGGAGGTTCTTAGGGGCGGGGCAGAACACAGGAAGCCCCAACGACCTGTCACAGCACACCTCAGGTTGTCCTTGGCAACCAAGAGCCAGAAGCCACCATGGCCCAGCCACGATGGCAGCCTCTACTACGTGGTCCCCGGGACCCATCAAAATACTGGCGCCCTCAGCCACCTGTGCTCCTGAAAAACTTTTTCCCTCAAGGTAGGGACCCAGCCCGGGGATGCTCTTGGGGCCAAGAGCGGAGTTGACGCCGCCCATCGCTCCTGTCTCTCTTCCAGGCTCAGCACCGGTGATGCAGCTCCCCTGGCTGGAGAAGCCCCTGTCTGCAGCCCCCCCAGTGCCGGTGGCAGCCCAGGCCCCACCACCAGGTACGGTCCCCCTGGCTGCTCTGGCACCCCAGCACCTTCCACACCTTCAGCATCCCCGACCCCCGGGCGCTTCCACAGATCCTACAATTCCTTTTTCCTCTGGAGCTCCACCAGGAGTTCTCTGTCCAGCCCAGCTGGGCTTCTGCCCCGCTCGCTTGAGGGACAACATGAGGGCACTGCCTGCCCGTGCCCTTCCCAGGGGGTCTTCCCAGAGACTGAGCAGCACTGGGCGACCCCTGACCCAAGGAGTCCAGAGGGGACAGGAGCGGAGGTGACGCCGCCCGTGGCTCCCGTCTCTCTTCCAGGTTTTGACATCCTACAATGGTGCAGGTGGATGAAGCCCTTGCCCTTGGCCTCTCCAGTGCTGCCAACCACCCCATCTTGCAACCACCACCTCAAAGGGCAGTCCTCAAAGGGTGGCACCTCCACCAGAGCCACCCCCATCGCAGGGGCATCCCTGGGGAACAACATCTCCCCAGGCAGTGACATCCCCTCCAGCCCCTCTGTGCCACCCACCCACCAAGACCTTGGGGACGTGGCAGGTGACTTTGGACTGCCCGAGGTGGTGCTACTCGAGGAGGCACTGAAGATCTTTGATTGTCCTCCGGATGGGGTGGAGGTCCTCAAGGAGGAAGGCAGCAGTGACCTCGTGGCAGAAGATCCAGCACTGCCCGAGGTGGTGCCACTCGAAGAGGCACTGCAGCTCTTCAACTGCGCCATGGAACCACTGGAGATCATCGAGGACAACACCACCAGTGGCCCCATGGCTGAAGAGCCTCGAGGCACCTCTGCAGCCTTCCCCCCCTTTCCCTTCTCTGACCTGGGGCTGCCTGAGGACCTGCTCAGCGCTGACTACAGCGTCCCCGAGGTCGCAGATGCCATCCTGAGCCTCGAGGAGTTTGTAGTCAGCTTGGGGCCCCAGGATCCGTGGGGGGATGAGGACATGGGCTGGAAACACCCGGAGCAGTCCATGGCAGAGAGGCGGGGCAAGAAGAGGGCAAAGAGCCCTCTGGCAACACCAACAAACAAGCGCCGGGCACTGTGAGGGGGCAGAGAGGAGGGGCGACGTGTTTTGGGGGGACGTGTTTTGGGGGGAGGGGGACATTTTTTCTTGTAATTTTCATTAAAACTCTATTTGAACACCTGCTCTGTGGTTGTGTGAGAGGGGGAGGGAGCACAGGGGGCACTTGCAAACGGTGCCCAAGAGGGGCAAAAGCCCCACTGAGCCCCAGATCAGAGCCCGGAGCCACAAAGGGCCCGGAGCCACCCCAGGGCCGAGCCCTCCCCAGCAGGGCAGGCGATGGCAGGAGGGGACTCCCCTGTCCCCTTGCCCAGGGGAAGCAGCCCTTGGGCGGGGGAGCCCTGACAGACGGGGCCCCGCAGGACTCACGGACACGGCCCCACGCAGAGAGCAGCTCGGAGCCCCTGGGCCAAGGGCAGAGCTGGGGGCTGGCGGGGGGACGGACACACAGACACCCAGGGCTGCACCGCCCGTGTCTGGAACACGAGCAGCGTCCCCTGCAGCAGGGACAGGGCTGGGGCAAAGCCCTGCAGAGCCTCCAGACAACCCCAGCCTTCCTCGGGTGCCACCACCCTCGGCTCTGGGCCCCGTTGGGACTCTTCCCGCTCTCTGGCTGCACCTTGGGCAGCCGCAAGGCCGGGAAGGGAAAACCAGCAGCAATAATAATGGGAAAAATGCCTGCTCCGGCCAGAAAGTGCCTGGAAACTCCCTCTCTCCTTGTTGCCCCTTGTTGCCCCTTGCCCACCCCAGCTCCACACCCTGGGGCAGAAGGAAAAGCCCAGAACCCAAACTGCAGCACAACCCAAAAGTTAAAGCCCATTCTGAAGGGCAATGTCCAAATGTCTCTTGAACACAGAGAGACCTGGGGCACCAACCACCTCTCAAGGAACCTGTCCCACTGTTTCACCACCCTCTCCACAAAGAAATGCTTCTGAACGCTGTGACTCGGCCTCCCCTGGTGCAGCTTGGAACCATTCCCACACGTTCTGGTACTGAACCCCAAACAGAAGAGCTCAGCACCTCCCTCTCCACATCCCCTCCTCAGGAAACTGGAGAGAGCAACGAGGTGATCCTCACGCTCCTTTCCTCCAAACGAGACAAGGGGGAACGCACCCACTGCACGAGCTCTGTGGCCAAGGCCATCCCATCTCCCACCAGTCCTCCTCCATTCCCAACCTGCAAGTCCAGGAGGCGCCTTTCCCAGGTGGCTCCTGGAGTGCTGGGGACAAGAGGTTCTGTCCCACAACCTTCAGCAATGTCCCAGCCCTGCCTCTTACAGCAGGATGGGATTCCCAGCGGTGTCTGGGAAGCTGAAATGCCCCAGAAGGAGAAGAGCTACCAGTGCAGGGATTTCCCTTGATGGCCTCTGGAATAACTCCTCAAGGCTTTGCCAGAATCTGTGAGGGACCCTGCTCCCCTCCCAGGAGCCCCAGGGCCCTCCATGGGCTCAGCTGCCCTTCTGGGACAGACGGGAAGAAGATCACATGAAGTTTGAAGTATAAGTTTAGATGGACTTAAGGAAATCCTTACAATCAAGGGGATGAGACTGCGGAACGGGTGTCCCAGAGGAGTTTTAGATCCTCATCATTAGAAATGTTCAAATTCAGGATGGATGCGGCTTTATCTCGTGAAACACAGCCCTTCCCTTGCAGGGGCTTGAAATTAGGTGGTCTTTAAAGGTTTTCTCCAACTGAACCCATTCCATCATTAATGAAACCCCCAAGGAACATCTCAGTGATGGTCCTTGAGCTCCCTCACGCCCCTGCAAACAGCACACCCACCCCAGAGAGCCTTGGACTCGGAAGTTATCTGCAGATCCTTTTATTAACTTCAAAGGATGAAAAAGTGGCCCAAACGCCCAGCTCAGGGCTGCCTCGGCCCTGGCTGTGCCACAAACCAGGCACCTCAGGCCCAATAAGCAAACCACAAGTTCCCTTCTGCCTCCTCTGGGTATCTGCGCTACGGAACACGGCTGAGACTGCGCTCCAGCCTCCTTTCCAGAGCTCATGGAACCAAAGAGGCTGTTTTTTGATTTGCTGAAAGTGTCCAGCAGAGCCCTCGGATTCAGAGCGAGGTGGGGGACAGCAAAGGTGATGGAGCACAGGTCTCTTCAGGTGGATTTCATGGCTATTTCTCACCCTCTCGGCAGTGAGGGCCAAGTGTGAGGGAAACGACAAGGCTGTGCAGATCATAGAATCATGGAATGGTTTTGCACCCACAGCCCCTGACAGGCACCCTTAGGGGACGGGGGCACCTCACTCCCCCCACCAATAGAGGAGCTGGGGAGGTTCTTAGGGGCGGGGCAGAACACAGGGAGCCCCAACGACCTGTCACAGCACACCTCAGGTTGTCCTTGGCAACCAAGAGCCAGAAGCCACCATGGCCCAGCCACGATGGCAGCCTCTACTACGTGGTCCCCGGGACCCATCAAAATACTGGCGCCCTCAGCCACCTGTGCTCCTGAAAAACTTTTTCCCTCAAGGTAGGGACCCAGCCCGGGGATGCTCTTGGGGCCAAGAGCGGAGTTGACGCCGCCCATCGCTCCTGTCTCTCTTCCAGGCTCAGCACCGGTGATGCAGCTCCCCTGGCTGGAGAAGCCCCTCTCTGCAGCCCCCCCAGTGCCGGTGGCAGCCCAGGCCCCACCACCAGGTACGGTCCCCCTGGCTGCTCTGGCACCCCAGCACCTTCCACACCTTCAGCATCCCCGACCCCCGGGCGCTTCCACAGATCCTACAATTCCTTTTTCCTCTGGAGCTCCACCAGGAGTTCTCTGTCCAGCCCAGCTGGGCTTCTGCCCCGCTCGCTTGAGGGACAACATGAGGGCACTGCCTGCCCGTGCCCTTCCCAGGGGGTCTTCCCAGAGACTGAGCAGCACTGGGCGACCCCTGACCCAAGGAGTCCAGAGGGGACAGGAGCGGAGGTGACGCCGCCCGTGGCTCCCGTCTCTCTTCCAGGTTTTGACATCCTACAATGGTGCAGGTGGATGAAGCCCTTGCCCTTGGCCTCTCCAGTGCTGCCAACCACCCCATCTTGCAACCACCACCTCAAAGGGCAGTCCTCAAAGGGTGGCACCTCCACCAGAGCCACCCCCATCGCAGGGGCATCCCTGGGGAACAACATCTCCCCAGGCAGTGACATCCCCTCCAGCCCCTCTGTGCCACCCACCCACCAAGACCTTGGGGACGTGGCAGGTGACTTTGGACTGCCCGAGGTGGTGCTACTCGAGGAGGCACTGAAGATCTTTGATTGTCCTCCGGATGGGGTGGAGGTCCTCAAGGAGGAAGGCAGCAGTGACCTCGTGGCAGAAGATCCAGCACTGCCCGAGGTGGTGCCACTCGAAGAGGCACTGCAGCTCTTCAACTGCGCCATGGAACCACTGGAGATCATCGAGGACAACACCACCAGTGGCCCCATGGCTGAAGAGCCTCGAGGCACCACTGCAGCCTTCCCCCCCTTTCCCTTCTCTGACCTGGGGCTGCCTGAGGACCTGCTCAGCGCTGACTACAGCGTCCCCGAGGTCGCAGATGCCATCCTGAGCCTCGAGGAGTTTGTAGTCAGCTTGGGGCCCCAGGATCCATGGGGGGATGAGGACATGGGCTGGAAACCACCAGAGCAGTCCATGGCAGAGAGGCGGGGCAAGAAGAGGGCAAAGAGCCCTCTGGCAACACCAACAAACAAGCGCCGGGCACTGTGAGGGGGCAGAGAGGAGGGGCGACGTGTTTTGGGGGGACGTGTTTTGGGGGGAGGGGGACATTTTTTCTTGTAATTTTCATTAAAACTCTATTTGAACACCTGCTCTGTGGTTGTGTGAGAGGGGGAGGGAGCACAGGGGGCATTGGCAAACGGTGCCCAAGAGGGGCAAAAGCCCCACTGAGCCCCAGATCAGAGCCCGGAGCCACAAAGGGCCCGGAGCCACCCCAGGGCCGAGCCCTCCCCAGCAGGGCAGGCGATGGCAGGAGGGGACTCCCCTGTCCCCTTGCCCAGGGGAAGCAGCCCTTGGGCGGGGGAGCCCTGACAGACGGGGCCCCGCAGGACTCACGGACACGGCCCCACGCAGAGAGCAGCTCGGAGCCCCTGGGCCAAGGGCAGAGCTGGGGGCTGGCGGGGGGACGGACACACAGACACCCAGGGCTGCACCGCCCGTGTCTGGAACACGAGCAGCGTCCCCTGCAGCAGGGACAGGGCTGGGGCAAAGCCCTGCAGAGCCTCCAGACAACCCCAGCCTTCCTCGGGTGCCACCACCCTCGGCTCTGGGCCCCGTTGGGACTCTTCCCGCTCTCTGGCTGCACCTTGGGCAGCCGCAAGGCCGGGAAGGGAAAACCAGCAGCAATAATAATGGGAAAAATGCCTGCTCCGGCCAGAAAGTGCCTGGAAACTCCCTCTCTCCTTGTTGCCCCTTGTTGCCCCTTGCCCACCCCAGCTCCACACCCTGGGGCAGAAGGAAAAGCCCAGAACCCAAACTGCAGCACAACCCAAAAGTTAAAGCCCATTCTGAAGGGCAATGTCCAAATGTCTCTTGAACACAGAGAGACCTGGGGCACCAACCACCTCTCAAGGAACCTGTCCCACTGTTTCACCACCCTCTCCACAAAGAAATGCTTCTGAACGCTGTGACTCGGCCTCCCCTGGTGCAGCTTGGAACCATTCCCACACGTTCTGGTACTGAACCCCAAGCAGAAGAGCTCAGCACCTCCCTCTCCACATCCCCTCCTCAGGAAACTGGAGAGAGCAACGAGGTGATCCTCACGCTCCTTTCCTCCAAACGAGACAAGGGGGAACTCACCCACTGCACGAGCTCTGTGGCCAAGGCCATCCCATCTCCCACCAGTCCTCCTCCATTCCCAACCTGCAAGTCCAGGAGGCGCCTTTCCCAGGTGGCTCCTGGAGTGCTGGGGACAAGAGGTTCTGTCCCACAACCTTCAGCAATGTCCCAGCCCTGCCTCTTACAGCAGGATGGGATTCCCAGCGGTGTCTGGGAAGCTGAAATGCCCCAGAAGGAGAAGAGCTACCAGTGCAGAGATTTCCCTTGACGGCCTCTGGAATAACTCCTCAGGACTTTGCCAGAATCTGTGAGGGACCCTGCTCCCCTCCCAGGAGCCCCAGGGCCCTCCATGGGCTCAGCTGCCCTTCTGGGACAGACGGGAAGAAGATCACATGAAGTTTGAAGTATAAGTTTAGATGGACTTAAGGAAATCCTTACAATCAAGGGGATGAGACTGCGGAACGGGTGTCCCAGAGGAGTTTTAGATCCTCATCATTAGAAATGTTCAAATTCAGGATGGATGCGGCTTTATCTCGTGAAACACAGCCCTTCCCTTGCAGGGGCTTGAAATTAGGTGGTCTTTAAAGGTTTTCTCCAACTGAACCCATTCCATCATTAATGAAACCCCCAAGGAACATCTCAGTGATGGTCCTTGAGCTCCCTCACACCCCTGCAAACAGCACACCCACCCCAGAGAGCCTTGGACTCGGAAGTTATCTGCAGATCCTTTTATTAACTTCAAAGGATGAAAAAGTGGCCCAAACGCCCAGCTCAGGGCTGCCTCGGCCCTGGCTGTGCCACAAACCAGGCACCTCAGGCCCAATAAGCAAACCACAAGTTCCCTTCTGCCTCCTCTGGGTATCTGCGCTACGGAACACGGCTGAGACCGCGCTCCAGCCTCCTTTCCAGAGCTCATGGAACCAAAGAGGCTGTTTTTTGATTTGCCTCGGCTGCCTCGGTCCTGGCTGTGCTACAAACCAGGCTCCATAACCCCCCCCAACTGCCGCCGCCGTGTTCTTACCTCTTCGTGGAGCCTCGCCATCTCCTTCCCGCTCTTTTTTCCGTGCGGCCCCGCCCCGTCCATGACCCCGCCCTCTCTCCCCGTGGCCCCGCCCAACCCTGCCCCGCGCTGGGCTCAGGCGCGCTGCGGACACCCCTGTGCGGGCAGCGGCGTCGCGGGGTCCTGGCGGCGGGGCCCGGGGGTGCCAAGATGGCGGCGGGGAGGGCGCGGTGAGGAGGTGTGCGGCGGGAGGGCGCGCCCCCTCCTCCTCGGCCCCGCAGCCGGCGGGATGCTGAGATCCACCGGGTACTTTCGCGGCATCGACTGCCCCTTTCTGAGCGCCGGCGGCCCGGGCGGCGGCCCCCCCTGCCGCCGGCCCTACTGCCATTTCCGACACCCCCCGGCAGCGGCGCGGGGCGAGGCGCTCGGCGGTCCCGGCGCAGGTAACGGCCCCGGCGGCGCCTCTTGCCCCACCTCTCCCTCCCCCAGGCTGCAGCTGCACCGGCCCTGACCGTGTTCACCGTCCCCGCCAAGGCCAGGCCCCTGCTGTCCCTCCTCCTCCCTCCTCCCCGCGTCTCAGGGCCTGGATCAACGCTGCCTCCTCTTAATTCCCGCTTCTCTCTTGGCCCGGCCCTGCCATAGCCGTCCCGTCCCGTGTTCGCTCTCCCCGGCAAGGCCAGGCCCTTGCCCTCCCTCCATCCTCTTCACTACCCCTCACTGCTGCCTACGCCTCAGGGCCTGGATCTGCCTCCAGCTCCTCTAATTCCCGCTTCTCCCTGCGGCTGCCCCAGTCCTGCCCGGATCTGCCTTCTCTCTCCCGTCCTTCCTTTCCATCCTTCGCGGCCTGGGTCAGCCTTTAATTCCTGGAATTCCCACCTCTTCCCCGGCCCGGTCCTCCCCACCCTGTGTCCCCCTTTCCCCGCCCCTTATCTCCCTCCCCCGGTAAGGGCAGGTCCTTGCCTTCTCTCGCCCCTTCCCTCCCTCTCTCTCCCCCTCACTCCTACCCAAGGTTCAAGGCCTGGATTTGCCTCTGGCTCTTCTAATTCCTGCTTCTCCCCCGGCCCTGCCCTGCCCTGCCCCCTAGCAGCATTCCGTGTCTCCTCCCCGTCCCCCTTCCCCCCACCCCGGCAGTTCCAGGCCCCTGCCCTCTCTCCTGCCCACCGTTCATGGCCTGGATCTGTCTGTGCCTTCTCTTAATTCTCATCTCTCCCCTAGCTCTGCCCTGCCCAGCCTGCCCCGTGTTCCCCCTCCCCCAGCAAGGCCAGGCCCCTGTCCTCCCACCCCCCCATTCCTGTTCAGGCTTCAGCCTCTATCTCCTATTATTCCCATCTCTCTCAGGGCTCAGGTGTCACCCCAGGCCCCTCTCGGGTGGGATGTCTCCACGGCTCTCAGCATCATCCTTTCTTAGTGTCCATTGCCCTCCAGCTCTTGTGTGAGCTGCTGCTCAGCCCTGCTCGGGCTCTACGCCTGTGTTTGTCACCTCTTGTTGCTTCTGAAGGGCTTTTCTGCCTCACTGGGTGAGAGAAGGATGAATGTCTGCTCGTCGCTGCCCCTCGGATCCCAGAGTTGCTGTCTGGCACGCAGGGAGTGGGCAGCACTGTTCCAAAGTGTCCCATTGCCTGAGGACAGCCTGTCTCATCCTGGGGTCGGAGGCTGCAGAAGGGCAGCTCTGTTCTCATCCCTTTCTTTGTCCCTCCAGGCAGCGCGGCTCACGTGACAGTGAGGTGTCAGGGCAGGCTTTCCAGCCTCTGCCAAGATCTGCTGCGCCACCCCAGCCCTTCAGGGTGGATCTGGGGAGCTGGAGGTGTTGTGTGCTGGGAGGCAGATCCTGCTGGGGGGTCTGGGGGGCTTGCAGTGAGCTGAACCCACGTACAGAGGCGCTTGAGCCAGGCACTGAGCGCTGCCAGGGCTCTCAGAGGAAGCTTGGCCACAAAAAAGACAGCGAGCTGTAGTTCTCCTTTCTTCTAGCAGCTCTATATCATTTTACTTAAACACATGTGCTGATTTGCTTATTTGGAGAGCAGAACTTTCATTCTTCTCCCTGGTAGAGTGCTGCTCACTTTCTTTTTGTTAAATCCTCATTATTTCCATTAGGTGTATGTGCACTGTATGGTCTCTCACAACCTGAAGAGGCAGTTGTCAAAGCAAAACACAACTTGTGTTTCTTCTGTGCTTGATGGACTTTAGGTTATTCAGGTTTGGAAGAGGATTAATTTTCTTGTGTTTCCAGCTTACCACGACTGTGGCTTAGTTTAAAATAAAGGAAGGGTGTTTGGGGCTGTCAGAGACACAGACCAGACAAAAATGTTTCACTCTTTCAGTGTTCTGAATTTGAAAAACTCCCTCAGACCCTTTAGGATGGTCCTCCAGGTGTTTGATGCTATAATCATCTTTCAGCATACAGTTCCTGTTTGTCTTTAAATATCTGTCAAGTTTCTGTTTTGGAACTAGAATTGCTCATTTTGCCCTGCCACCTGAAACATATGCTGCTGTGCTAAATAAATGCTGGTGCTGGTTTTCATTTTCGGAATGGGGAACTCCCCTCTTTAAGTTGAAAGAGGGGAGATTGAGATGAGATCTTGGGAAGAGATGTTGTCTTGTTGAGGGTGGGGAGACCCTGGCCCAGGTTGCCCAGAGCAGTGGTGGCTGCCCCATCCCTGGAGGTGCTCAAGGCCAGGTTGGATGTGACTTTGAGCCCCCTGATCCAGTGGGAGGTATCCCTGCCTATGGCAGATATTTGGGACAGTTGGGCTTTGAGGTCCCTTCCAAAGGCTGGGCTTTAGTGAAACCTCTTGGGGCACCTGGAAAGCGCACGCAGCTTCTCATACTGCCTGAAAAGTGTTCATGTAAGAGCTGAATGACAAGAAAGTAGTGATCCCAGTGCTAATTTTGTTAGGCCTGGCTTGGATGTGTGAGTGACTGAGGAGACAAAGCTTGTTTTGGGGAGCGAGAGTGGTTTATGTGCTGCGTTACTGCTCCTAGAGAAGCTCTGGGTTCTGTAAAACAAGTGCTATAAGCATGTGTCTGGTTTTCTGAGGTGAAATGTGAAAGAAGCAGCACCCAGAGGCTTAACTTCTCACTCTCCACAGTGTGTGTTTCTGCCCTCTTTCCCAAACTCTTGGCGTCTTAACGCATGGTGCGGCTGTCGGAACCGTGGATCTGTAAATTCTGCCACAGCTTTGTGTTGCACTTCAGCCATTTTTCCTGTGTTGAGATTGAGAAATGAAAAATGAGTGCTGGAGCTGTTGGAAAATGCTGCCTTTTAGACAGGTCGTCAGCAGGGCTGTGTAAAATGCTGGATCTGTAGGAGCAGAAGATGCTTCTACAGTTATTTTTTAAGCAGTGCTATGGCTTTGCTTCATCTGAAGGGGCCTGGTTGGAGTGGTGCTGACTATTCCTGTGCCTGAAGCTCCTCCAGCCTGGAAGGATTTAAGATTTACGCTAGAGGGTGCAGTAGTTTAGCTAGCAACCAGGCAACCATCTTCTTCAGAGCAGGTTCTCCATCTGGAATAAGTTTCTTCCTGCCAGTGAAACTGCCTGTCTTGTTTTAAAGTCACCTTATAACAGAGCACTTGAGTGTTTTTGACTTATTTCATCACATCACTTGATAAAAAAGCTTTAAAACCTTTTGTTCTTTCCAAGCAGGTGGATTCTTACACCAAGAACTGAAGTGCAGATCTGTGTTTTCTGGGATAGTGCCTAGAAAAAAGGGTCACATCTAAACATACTGATTCAAGGCTGATGTGGACTTTGATGTTTTTGGACTGCTGTAGAACTGACTGGAACCCCAAAACTTGTAGATCTTCTGTAGCCTTGAAAATAGCTTTTGAAAAGTGAAGAGTGGAGCTGGCCTTGCTGGCTGTGGTGGGAGGAGGCTATAGACACGTGCCAGATGGAGCAGTGAGTAGGTGAAGAGAGGATTTAGTGGGATGTGCACTGTTCCCTTTTTTTTACCCCTCACCGTTCCAGACTTCCTGAGGAGTGGAGTGGAGTGTTCAGATGTTCCTTTCTTTCCCTACATTTCACGGTCCCAAGCACTGGGAGACAGAGGTGAGGAGGCCTCTGTGACCAGTATGGGATCAGCAGCAGCTGGAGGACTGAGTTTTCCCCTTCTGTGGTTTTTTCCATGTGGGGATCCCATTTCTTCCCCTCTGAAAGCAGCTCAATAAATAAAAACGTGTCAGGTGAGGAAGGAACCGGTGAGATGTGTTTGGTCTGTAGGACACGTTGGAGCTGCGTTCAGAGATGTCTGATGTGGGAGATCTATTCCAGTGTCTTTACTGTGTGGTAAAAGAGTGTGGCTTATGGAAATTCAGGGTTGACTGGAAGCTGAGGGAGGTGCTGGGGCACCAATGTGGTGTTTCCACAGCGGTGTTGGTGGGCTGAGAAACAAGACGTGAGCCTGTGCAGGACTGGGAATGTGGAGATGGCAAATTCTGATCCTGACTTGGCTGAAGTGCTTTTTTCCATCTATGGAGTGACTAAAACCCACCTGCTTCAGAGCAGGATAAAAAGGTTATTGAATGCATGTGAAGTGCTTTGAAAGCATGCTGTGTAAGTAGGAGGGAAGAACTGCCTTCAGTCCTAAAAGCATCTCTTCAAGAGCTGTAGAGGGAAAAAATAGGTCTTGCTTTAAAGTCTAGGTCCTGAGTACACTGAAGGACATAAAAGAAGTGTAATGCATCTCTTCATAAATACCTGAAGGAAACCAGCTCTTTGCTTTGCAGGGTTTGACAGTGGCTGTGAGAAGATGCTCGAGAGCTGGATGGTTTTTGAACTTGGAGCAGAAAGCTGTGTCTGACTCTGGTGGTCCGAGTTCCTCTGGCCCCATCTGGGTGTTGGTGTGAGAGGGGCAGACCCAGGCATTCAGCCCCCTGCCTCGAAATGCTTTATTCCAGAGCGGTGCTTGCTGACAATTGCTCAACAGTTTTCTGGTATGGTCTGAAGCTTGTGGAGTGATTTTCTTCCTGTGTGGATTTTCTGTTCAGGCAGGCAAAGCTTTACAGAGCAGATCTAGCTTGTGTCTCTGAAAGGTGATGGAACAGTTCTGTTTGGTACCATCCGGTGTTTTCCCCTCTGTATAATTTACCCTGCCCAGCCACTGTAACACTTTGACTTCTGCTTGTCCAGGTCAGGAGCAGAGAAATTGTTATTTCCCAGCTTTAATTCTGCTGATCCTGGCACTGGTGCAGGAAGGCACTTCACCTCTCCCTTCTCCAAAGTCTTCAGCCAAAAAAGTAGCCATGTGGGATGGCTTGTATATAAAAAACTGTGCAAAATGATGCTTGGTAAAACCTAAAGAAGCTCTTCAAGCTGAAAGAGGGGAGATTGAGATGAGATTTTAGGAAGAAATGTTTTCCCATGAGGGTGGGGAGGCCTTGGCTGTCCAGAGAAGTTGTGGCTGCCCCATCCCTGGAGGTGTTCAAGGCCAGGTTGGATGGGGCTTTGAGACCCCTGATCCAGTGGGAAGTGTCCCTGCCCATGGCAGGAGGGTGGAACTGGATGGGCTTTAAGGTCCCTTCCAACCCAAACCATTCCATGAATCTGGTTTTAAACACTTCCTCATTTATTTTCCCTCTGGTCAAACACTGTGGTGCTGTGTTAGCACTGGAGAAGTGGAAGGCACAGTTCCCTAGTCCAGGCTTTCCTAAACCACTCTCCCAGAGAGGCGTGCGCTGGGTTGGAGGCCCCGCAGCGGCGTGTCGTCTCACGTCACGCCAACGAGGCAGTGATGCTGAGCTGCAGGCAGCGACAGGCAGGGATGGGGCTTCTCCCAGCCCTGCAGCCTCCTTCTCCACTGGGACTGAGCGTGGGATTGGGGGGGGGGGGCTTGGGGCTGCTGAAAGGAACCTCAGTATCACCTCGGGCGTTGCTGGTTGGGAAACCACTCTACTTCCCAACTGCTGTTGCTCAACGCGTATGGCTGGGGAGTGGGGAAAGTACAATGTCAAAAAGTCCCCCAAGGTGACAGTGGTAGTGCTAAGAAAGAAGAAAACCACTCAAAAAGCCCCTCAACACTCAGCTAAAGCTCAGTCCGACCTGGTAGTAAATGGGGGTGAAGGCGGGACTTTGGGTTGGTAAGTCCTGCCCTAATTATCTCTGCAGCCCAGAAAGTGCTGTGTCAGCACATGGGCAGCCGCGTTGTGCCACGAGCCTGTGCCGGAGTCTCTCAACTCCACCAAGCAGATAATGAAAGCCTCAAGTACAGCATGAACAAATATCTGCAATATTTGTTAACTGCGGGGAGCTCAGGTAATTCTTTGAAGTTTTGGACTTGCTGAGGAGTGAACTCGTGTGTCTGTGTGGGTTGTGGTATGTGAAGAAGCAGCTGGAGAGAGGCTTTCACGTGTGAGCCATTCATTTAACAGGAGGCTTCAGTCCTCAGGGTTTCATCTGTCTTTGAAATACTGGGACTGCACCAAAACTCAGCTCTGCTTCCAAGGGTTTTGTTGCACAAGGGTTTTTCAGTTCTCTGAGATCGAGGCATCTTATTGAAGAGAGGATCCGTGTGTGTTGGGTGCTCAGAACCTGCCAGCTGCAGGTGTCAGAGTCGTAAAGGAGCTCAAAGAATTCCAGCTTTTGAGCTGGAATGGATTTTAAAAGCCGGATGGGTTTTAAAACCAGTTTTAAGTTTTGCTTTTAGTCCTTCCTAAGCCACAGCTGAAGTTTTTCAAGGTAGCATCATTTTCTTTAGTATCGCTTTTCTTTAGTTTTTAACTTTTTCAAAGTGCCCACTTGTATTGAAATTCTGTTCAGTCTGGGTGTTTTTCCCTGAAATGGGAAATCTTCATATTGAATAGTTAAAGAAATAAGACAGGTGGTGAGTTGATAACTTATCTTGAGCAAGCCAGAGCAAGGCTGAAAAGCTAAGGGGCTGATGGGTGAGGAGCAGTGACCATGCTGTTCAAAGAGAGTTTTCAGGGCTGAATAGAGAGAAAAGAAGACACCAGAGTGCTTGAAGTACTTATTTTTGTTCTGCTTCTTTGAAAAGACAGCTTGCTCTGCTATTTAAGTAGGGAGGTACTCCAGAAGTTTTAACTAGCGCTTTCCAGGAGATATAGAAATGTTTTCTGGTCTGTCTTGTTCTCAGAAACAGAAGAAATAAGACTCTGTTAATGTTTTTTTTATTCCTCTAACAGAATTTCAACTTTTCTTGTATGTTGAGGAAATTTTTTAAAGCTAAAATGAGAGAGAGGGAATTGAAAGATCTCTAAAGAATCAAAACTTTGAATATCCAGATTAATATATCATTGAGTTTAAACCAATGGTTTAAATGATGACACCAGCCCGGTGGGGCTGGGGGAGCAGTTGTGATGTTTGGGGTGCCAGACTTTGCTTTCTGCCCCTCTCTGGCAAACACCCCAGTTATGTTCTTCACTTTCTTTCCAAGGTTGGGGGAGAAATGTGCCGATGGTGTGATTTCCCTTTAGGAAAACATTACATTTAGCACAGATCTTGACAGCCTCTGCTGGTCTTTGCCCATTGCAGTTGTTTCAGCACGAAAATGGACGGGCCTGTAAATCACTGGTGGTAGAAGAATGGGAATGATGGCTTTGCATGGACCAGACTGTCTGGTTCCAGCTTCTGCATCCTTGCATTAAACTTAGTGTTGTTGTGTGAAGCAGTGACAGAGCTGGCTGTCCTCCACGACTGTCTGTGAGTCTTCAAGAGGGTGTAGTTAGGCTTGAAGACCTTTGAGATGCCTCTTCTGCTGCGCCAGCGGCAAAACTGCACAAGTTGTGTTTTCCTGTATGAAATGAGATATGAACTGTTTCCCTGGACTTTTCTTTGAGGGTTGTGCTGTAACATCTTCTGGTCAAAGTGAGATTTCTACCCAAGTGAGTCATTCTCTGATGCTGCTGCCTGCTCAGGAGTGTCACGGCACACGTTGGAGCTGCTTCTGTGCTGAATTGTGTCCCCTTTGGGAGGTCATAAAATCATGGAATGGTTTAGGTTGGAAGGGACCTAGAAGCCCATCCAGTTCCAACCCCCTGCCAAGGGCAGGGGCACCTCCCACTGGATCAGGGGGCTCAAAGCCCCATCCAGCCTGGCCTTGAGCCCCTCCAGGGATGGGGCAGCCACCACTGTCATGCTGGAGGGTCTCTCCTCTCTGGCCACAGCCTGTCCACAGTCTTGGGTGGCTGAGCTTGAGAAAACGGCTCCTGGCTTCTGTGTGGCTGATGGCTGCTCTTGTCCCTTGGCATGATCCACCCTTCCTCCTGCCACCTGGGACACCGTCCAGTGAAGAGCAGCTGCTGAGAGGACCCTTGCACAGCCCTGTTGGCTGACAACACCTGGTGAAACCCTGCCCCAACATTAACAGCCTTTGTCACAGCAGGCTTAAAAATACCACAGCGGGTGGGATAAGTGTTCAGCCTGTTCTCGGCCTTGCTAATATAAGACTTTCTTTTCTCATTTTCGCTTAATTTTTTCCACTGAAGAAATAACCATGTGGGTTCACAGTGTGCTTTGAAGCTGTGTCATCAAGTACCTCTCATGGAGTAGGGTGCATAGGGAGAGGCCAGCTTGGACTAGTTGGATTGTAACACCTCTCAGACCTTGCTTCCCAGATGCTCTTAGACCATAACAAGGTTCTGCATTCTTTTAATAATTGATTTTAATAATTACATTTAGAATTTAAGAAGGGAAAGAAGGAGAAAAAAAAATCATTAGGATTACATTTAAAGTGAAACGTTTTTTCAGCTCCTCTTCCCTGCCCTCCTAAGACATTTACTCTGGATAATTATTTAAAATGTACTATTTTGAATCTCAGTGTTAATTATTTCCAAGTGGTCGGATATTATTGTTAAAGTTGGAAGTTTGTGCTGGTTACTCGCAAACGAGATCCACACCAAAACCTGCCATTTCTTGTGTGTTGTTCGATTCTGCAGAGGAGCAAAGCCCAACCTGCTGGCAGAGCCTTTTTGAAACATTTTGTTCTTGAGAAACCACTGTCTCTTCTGTGAAGCATTAACTGAAAAGCTCAAAAGAATTTTCCAGTGGTGATAGTTTTCGTGCGATCGCAGAGGTTCTCCGATTGCCGAGTGCTGGCACGGTAAACACAGGCAAGCTGTTAAGCTAACAAAGCTGTTCTGATGATGGTAAAATAAAAATGTCTTTTTTTTCCTTCTCCAAAGAGGTCTCCCAACAGCTTCCACCTTCCCCACGTCCCCATGAATGTGCCTTTTGTTGCCAGCTCCAAGTGACCCAGGAGGATGGGTGACTTTGGCAGCGGTGGGTCTTGAAAATGGTCCCTCTGCGGCTTGGCAAGCAAATTCTTCCTTTTTTGAGATCCTCATAGATCTGAGGATCAGTTTCTAATTTTTGCCTCCCTTTTGTTCAGCAGCAGCTGCTTCTTAGCACTCTGTTCTGTCTGGAAGAAGGTGATTGTCTTCCATGTTCCACATCCCTGCAAGAGCTTGGCTCTTCTCAAATCCACATGTTCACAAAGACTGGTACCTATCAACCATTTAGGCTTTTCTGTATTTAAAGCATCTAAAATATGTGTTCTGGTAGGGAGCTGGAAAAAGAGGCATCTCTTTCTCTAGTATGATTCACTGTAAAATAAGTTCTAACATCAAACAGGTGACCTTGTCCTCCCATTATTCATTCAATGTCAGCGTTTGTTTGCCACCGTTGCCTGTTGCACAAACTGGAAGGACCAGTGTACAGCAAGGAGTCTCTGGCTTATAGAAGCTTTGTAATAAACCAGTTCTGCCTCAGAACTGAGGCCTTGTTTCCCAGAACCAACATGACCATGAAAAAAAAAAAACAGGGAAAAAAAAGCAATCAGCCTTGTTTTTTTTTAAGAATCTTGCTTTACCTTCCGTGTGGTCTGTGCTGAAATGGCAGATTTAAGCACATTTCATTTAGGTTATGTTCTAATGTAGCTCTTGGTTAAATAAATTGTTTGCTAAAGTCCTATGTAAATCATTAATAACTTGTGTAGTGTTGATATCAACTTCATCTTTTTGTGTCTCAGAAGGACTATTTCATACATCTGGATTTATTGAAGTAGTTTGTATTTTAAAGAGTGGCCTGGTAGCAGTTTAATTCCCTGATGCTATAAGGAGTTGTTGTCTCGAGTCTCATTATCTCGTGGTTCTCAGAGGACAGTGGAGACTCTCAGTTTTACATCTACTCCAAAAGAATTATTTCACTGCGTGGAGCTGCTGACTCATTTGCTTCAGCAGAAATACTGTTGGAACAGCCAAACCGGTGTGGTTCTTCTCTTAGAAATCATCCTTTACACCGTGGGATTTGTTTCCATGTTTGAAATAGAGAGGGGTCAATGCAAAGGCTGAAGATGGCTCTTGTATCCACGTTGGAGGAAGGGGTGTGCAGGTGTAGCTGGGTGCTGCCTGCATGGGCCCCTCCTGTGTTCCTGGGAGAATAATTGGGCACCTGAAAACGTGACCTGATTTCAGATAGTGTTTTTTATTACCCTGACTTTTGGTGCTTGTGTGTGTATATATACAGGATGGGGGACGGTGTGATTGGGAGCAGCCCTGCGGAGAAGGACTTGGGGTGCTGATTGATGAGAAGCTCAACATGAGCTGGCAAAGGGCACTCACAGCCCAGAAACCAGCTGTGTCCTGGGCTGTATCCAAAGAAGCGTGGCCAGCAGGGCAAGGGAGGGGATTCTTTCCCTCTGCTCCGCTCTTGTGAGACCCCACCTGGAGTCCTGTGTCCGGTTCTGGAATTCCCAACTTAAGGATATGGAACTGTTGGAGCTGGTCCAGAGGAGGCCTACAAAGGGCTGGAGCACCTCTGCTGTGAGGACAGGCTGAGAGAGTTGGGATTGTTTCAGTCTGGAGGAGAGAAGGCTTCAGGGGGACCTCATAGTGGCCTTCCAGTGCCTGAAGGGGGCTCCAGGAAAGCTGGGGAAGACCTGGAGTGACAGGACAAGGGAGAACGGCTTTAAACTGGCAGGGGGGAGATTTAGGTGAGACGTTAGGAAGGAATTCTTCACAATAAGGGCGGGGAAGTGCTGGCCCAGTTGCCAGAGAAGTGGTGGCTGCCCCATCCCTGGAGGTGTTCAAGCACAGGTTGGATGGGGTTTTGATCCCCCTGATCCAGTGGGAGGTGTCCCTGCCCATGGCAGGGGGGTGGAACTGGATGGGCTTTGAGGTCCCTTCCAAACCCAAACCATTCTATGATTCTATCATATGACTCTCCATATATATATACACACACTCTATATGTATAAGTATATTTAAAATCCCCTTCTGCTTCTGTTTGCAGTACATTAACTGCAAATGCACGGTGGCCGAGGGTGATGCTCCTGATTAGTATCGTGGACCTCTTTCACACAAGTGGCTTTCATGGAACAGGCAGCCTTTGATCAGCTGCTGTGGGTAATCCATCAGGCACACACACACCTACAGAAGAGCTCTTTCAGGACAATATCTCAGCCTGCTGGCATTCTCAGGGACTATAATGTATTTTTACACCTGGTCATTCCATTCAAAGAAAATGTGCAAATCCGTTTGATACTGTAGGTGAACAACAGAGAATCAGACACTGGGGCTGTGCTTGGGTTGTCTTCTACTTTCTTTGTATCCTGGTAGACTTAAAGTAGTTTGCTTTTCTCCAAGATGTCTTTTGTGTAGTTTGAATGTGATTTTTTTATGTGATTGTGGGTGGTTTATTTTGTTCTTAGGATCCAGTCTCTGAGTTCTTGGCCCTGTTTGTTTGTAGGCCACGTGATACAAATTACCAAGCTTTCAGGTGGTCCCCTAACAATGTTCATGCCAAATTTGAGGTCTTCATCTCGAGTTAGAGGACTCTCCAGTTGTAAGTTGTCCCTTGGATGGGTTGCTTTGGTATTTCCATGTAGTTCCACAGGGTGGGCCATCACTCACCAAGAGTTTTCCTTTAGAGCTGTGGTCAGAAGTGCAGCCTGGTCAAAGCAGGTCCTCTGTTCATAGTCCTAGAAATCCTTTGTGAGAAATGTCACTGGAGGGACCTGGCTGGAAAGAGAGATTTCCAATTGGAGTTCTGGATGTTAATGTTCCTGTCCTGGCGGCCGTTCTGTGCTCTTGGGTTGCCTTTGTACCTGAATTTTTTTCCTTTTAGCAGCACTCAGTTTGTCAGGCCAATTAAGACTATTTTTTTCTGCAGCAGATATACTGAGCTTTGAGGAATATTGGAGGCTTTCAGTGAGCTTTGGGCATTTGCACCGATAAATGAGGACCTAATCCACAGTTTTCCTACCGGAATCCTCTTCCTCCCTTCTCACTTCATTGAATTAAGCAGCTAATTCTGCACGTACATGACTCCTCCTAATACAGTGATTATTCTTGAGTGCCCTGAAGAATATATAATTTACAGAGCTTTTCTGTGAGTAATAAAAGCATTTTGTTAACATATCTTTAGTCTTGAAGGCCCAGGAATAGGCTGTAAAATCCAGTGTAGCCACATGCTTGCCACTGAGTCATGGAATGGTTTGGGTGGAAAGGGACCTTAAAGCTCATCCAGTTCCAACCCCCTGCCATGGACAGAGATACCTCCCAGTGTGTCAGGTTCCTCAGAGTCCCATCCAGCCTGGCCTTGAACACCTCCAGGGATGGGGCAGCCACCACTTCTCTGGGCAACCTGGGCCAGGGCCTCCCCACCCTCACAGTAAAACATTTCTTCCTAAGATCTCATCTCAATCTCCCCTCTTCCATCTGAAAGCTGTTCCCCCTCATCCTATCTCTGCAGTCCCTGATCAAGAGCCCCTCCCCAGCTTTCCTGGAGCCCCTTTCAGTACTGGAGGCTGCTCTGAGGTCTCCCCAGAGCCTTCTCTTCTCCAGGCTGAACAACCCCAACTCTCTCAGCCTGTCCTCGTACAGGAGGTGCTCCAGCCCTTGGATCATCTCCATGGCCTCCTTTGGACTTGCTCCAACAACTCGTTGTCCTTCCTGAGAATTCCAGAGAATGGAACTGGTGGCTTTCACTACCAAACTCCGCTTCCATGGTGCAAGAGTGTCGCTTTTTTTAGTGCTTTCAGTATTGAATTTTGATGACAACAGACCTTAAAAAGACCTTTTTTTTAAATTCTCCTCCAAAGAAATTGTTACCTAATTTGCTGGCTGTAAATTAATTTTCCTTCTCTTTTACAGAACGAGGCTATGATCCCTACAATCCAGAGCTTCCGAAGCACTTGCCGGAGACTGAGGATGGCGCCCTGGCTGACATTAGAGATGTGGCACCCAGTATTCTGGAGCTGGAACTGGTCAACAAGGCCATCGAGGCAGTCAAAAATGAAGTGGAGAGAGAGCAGAAAAAGTATGAGGAGCTGCTAGAAACGACAAAGGAGTTGAGCACTTCAGAGGCCTCCTCCCTCATTTCAAATGCACCTGTGTCAGCTGCTGGGACAGAAGATGGTTCATTTGCCTCCTTAGAATATAATCCAGGTAGCTACAACTTTAATAATAACTCAGACTACAACCCTACTCCTCTTGCTGCTGCTAGCCGGTCAAGTAAATATACTTTGGATGCTTCCAGATCTAAAGGAAGCTCCCTGGAATATGTTCCCAAGGCTGTAGTACAGAATAAAAAATATAGTAGCACCATCACTAATAATAAATACGTGATCGATGACTCTAAGCCTTCTACAGACCTGGAATATGATCCACTTTCCAATTACTCTGCCAGGCTTTTGAGCAAAGCCACAACAAAGGAGGCAAAGGGGTCTAAAAGGGGTAGGGTGCCTGGTTATGAGGAATCGTATTCTCCGTCGCGAAAGAAGCTCTGTGAAGCACCCGATGATGAAGAAGTGTGTGCCAGGTTCTCTTCCTCTGAAGATGAGGCTGATGTGGAATATAAGCCACCTTCTGTTAGTTCACAGTCAAGAGGTGGTTCAGAAAGTGAATCAAACGATGGGTTATCCAGCAAAGAACAGAGCACCAAACTGGATGGTTTTGTTTCCCAGGATAGCAAAGAAGCGACGACGCAAGATGGCCTGGAAGACCTTCCGAGTTCACTGAAAACTCTTGAAAGAAACATATCGGACAAGAATGCAAAAGTGGTGAAAATGTGTTCTGGAAAGAAGGACCAGGAAATTGAAAATAAAAACAAAGAATCAAAAACAAAAAGGAAGAAATCTGATGTCAGTAAAGCACCTGGGCTCGGTGAGGGTGGTAAGAAGGAGAAAAGTAAAAGTACAGAAAAAGACAAAGTGATCAAGAAAGAAGAAAAATTAAAACCCAAGAATGAAGAGAAAACCAGCAAAGATAAAAGCGTCAAAGTGAAAAGCGATGGGAATTTAAAGAAAGCTGAAAAACACAAGTCAGAAAAAGTGGATGGGCTTAAGAAAGAAAAATCCAAGTCCAGCAGCAGTAGCTCAGGCAAAAGCAAGAGTGAGAGTGTTGGCAAAGGCTCTGGTGTGGAGAAGCTGAGCAGCAGCAAGAAGGACTCCAAGGTGAAAACAGCTGATGTGAAAAATGGTAAGGAAACCTCTGGTCATAAAAGCAAAGAGAAAGGGACCAAGACTCCAGCACTGGAGCGAAAGAAGGAAAAGGTCAGGTCTACAGAAAAAGGAGATTCAAAGGAGGGTCGGAAGCAGCGGAGTTTGAGTCACGTTGACCTGTTTGGTGATGAGAGTGGAGATGATGATGACAAAGGGCGGCCTTTGCCATCCACGTTGCTTGACGTGAGCTCGGACTCCCAGGATGATGGTGACTCTAGTTCAGACTATGAAAGTGAAAACGAGAAGACAAAGAAAGTGAAGCGCTCTAAATTGTCAAAGTCATCATCTTCCTCAACATCTGATGACATTGATTATTCCATCCTTGAGAAAGACTTGGACTTTGAGTCAGATCCGATGGAAGAGTGTCTCAGGATCTTTAATGAATCTACAGATGTGAAAACTGAAGACAAGGGAAGGCTGGGGAAACAGGTAATGCTGGTTGGGGTTGGTTGGTTCTCACATCAAAATGTGAAAGGATTCTGTTTTGATTTAGTGATGTTGCTTGTCTCGAGTAGCTGAAGATGAAGACTTTGTATGTTGGAATAATCTCATCCTTGGTGTGACTGAATGGTTTGAGGTGTTTGCACCTGAATTTACCTGCGGGTTGAAAGCTGCTGTGAGATGTAAGGATTCAGAGACAACCTGTGTGGAAGGCCTTTAGATTTTCAGGGTTGTCAGCTACTTTTGTCTCCATCTGGCCTAAGAACCATGGTGGTCTGGATGGTTGGAGAAGAGGCTTCAGAATGTAAATTGTGGGTATTCCACAGCTAATCCAGGTTTGCTAATCTGGGTGATGCCTTCTTGTTGCAGTGTAGTTGAAGGAATGTAGTGGCAAGTAGAACCAGGACAATGTGTTTGCATGAGGAAGTCTACAGGAAAGCTGGGGAGGGTCTCTTGATCAGGGAGTGTAGGGATAGGGAGAGAGGGGATGTTTTCCAGCTGAAAGAGGGGAGATTGAGATGAGATCTTAGGGAGAAATGTTTTGCTGTGAGGGTGGGGAGGCCCTGGCCCAGGTTACACAGAGAATCTGTGGCTGCCCCATCCCTGGAGGTGTTCAAGGCCAGGTTGGATGGGGCTTTGAGCCCCCTGATCCAATGGGAGGTGTCCCTGCCCATGGCAAGGGGTGAAACTGAATGGGCTTTAAGGTCCCTTCCAACCCAAACCATTCCATGATTCTATGATTCCATGACACTGTTTGTTTATAGAATAATTTTGTAGCTGGAGCCTGTGCTGTTTGGTCCAGAGGGAAGGTCCCTGTGGGCATTGTGGTGCTATTTAATCTGGAAGGATCGCTTTGTGAGCGAGTTTATTAGGGATGTAACTGAATTAACAGACTTACCAAGTTCCTAGAGAGCAAAGTGATTCAGGATGAAGTGCTCATCCCGACTTCCCTGGTGGTGATGAACATGAGCTCAGCCTTAAGTGGAGTCTGAGCTCATCCCCAAATCCAGCCCCCATCTCTATCACTGGATTTTTCAGGCTCATCTCTGCTCATAGCTTTGCTGGGGGTTGTGTTGGAAAACCGAAAGCAAGATTGGCTGGAGAGCAGCTCAGGGTTTAACAAATAAACTGGCAACCTGTGTTTTGTATGAATGCAGCGGAGTCAAATTCCAAGAAGATTTTAAAGTGGTTCCCTGTAGCCCAGGAGCGAGTCTGAGATGTTTGCTCTGAGGTGGCTGTAGCTGGGAGGTGCTGTTACCTCCTCCTGGGTTTCTGGCTCTCCAGGTGTGTGACCTGGGGATTTGTCAGTGCAGTCTCTTTCAGACACGGCTGTGGATGAAACTGAGAGAAACATTTCCCTTCTTCTCCCAAGTATCAAGCAATAGGATGAGAGGAAATGGCCTTAAGTTGTGCCTGGAGAGGTTTAGATTGGATATTAGGAAAACTTTCTTTACTAAAAGAGTGGTGAAGCCCTGGCAGAGGCTGCCCAAGGCAATGCTGGAGTCTCCATCCCTGGAGGGGTTCAGACAACATGTGGATGTGGCATTATGGTTTAATAGGGATGGGGTTGTTGTGCTGACGGTTGGACTGGATGAGCTTAGAGGTCTTTTCCAACCTCAATGATTCTGTGATTCTATGGAGCAAGGGGCAGTGTGGTTGGGAGTCGAGCAGGGTTTCAGGTCCTACTCTGGCAACACATTAAACGGACAAAAATGAGTCAAATCCCACATTGATACTTAAAAATACTTCAGTCCACCTGATTTTAAGAATGCAGGGAGTGCCTGGCAGGAGAAGGGCGTTCAGGTCTCGTGTGGTGAGTAGAGGCTCTCCCCAGTCATGCCACTGGTGCCCAGTGCCCGAGGAGGGGCTGCGTGGTGGGAGCTGGAACACTGCTGCTACGTTCAAAACAAGGTTTGTTTTGAGAGTTCAGCAGCTGAGCACTTGTTTTCGCCTGCTGCCTGCAAGGACTTGCTGTTAACCCAAAAGGAGCCTTTTCAGATCTCCTTGAGAGGGGATTTCAAGTCCGTTCAGTTTTGGAAGCTTTTTCTTTTGTTTTTCAGCCATCCAAAGAGGAAGGAAATGAAGAAAAGACAGAAGAGAATTTAACTACCTTGTTTCCTGGCCAAAAAAGAAGGATCTCTCATCTTGTCAAACAAGGAAATGTAAGTGCAGCTTTTAGAATTAAAAGTTTAGAGTAAAGTGAGGATTTTCTGTCCAGTTACGACACTGGAAAATGATGCAGTCCTGGGTTCAGGAATATGGGTTGTTTGTGTTGGAATCCATCTGTATTGGATTTCTTCCCTTCCTTTTCTGATTTCACAGCTTACCAAGGGTAAATGTGGAGGAATAAATGGATTCTGCACCTGTAAGTCACTGGGATAGATTGAGATGTTCGTTTTCCTACTGAATAGCTTCATTCAATCTCTTAGATAAGAATTAGCCGGACACAAGGTCAGTCTGTGTCTGGTGGTGCTTTTCTTTGTCTCGTGGACCTAAAAGATGGTTAAAACCATCACCTTAGATCTGTTCTGACTCAGCCAATATAGCAGTGGAATCTTGTTTGATCCTTTTCTTCCACAGTTGTGAAAATGCTTTAAATACAGAGGAGAAAATTTAAAAAAAAAGAAAGGCAAGAAAGACATTTTTTCTTTCCCACAGGGATTTTAATTCATGTTTTCTCAGAGGGTTTAATGTGTTTCCCTCCAGGTGCTGAGTGCAGATTAGTCAGTTTTATGTTCCAGCAGGATAAGAGTGGAGACTTAAGCACTGATTTGAGCTCGGGAGTCCAAATTAATTGTTCTTCCCTTCCCCTCTGCCTAGAAAAGGTTTCTTTGCTTTTAATAATTTCAAGCCCTGAGGTCAATACAGTGTTTTTTATTTAACTACATATCTTCATCCAGTTCATGTGCTTTGATAAGGGCCCTTTCTTGCAAAGTGAAGAGATAAGAGACTGAAGCAAATGGGCTGGAAATTCATTAAGTCAAACAGCTATTGTAAATAGGTGCCTTTTAGACATGTACAAATCTTGAAATACGTTTTCTTAATGTGACAACTGATCCCAAAATGCTTTCCAAAGATGGGAGCCTCCATCGTGAGGGCAAACAGAGCCGATCTGGTGTGCTTGGCAGCAGCTGCCCTGCGCATGAACCAGGACCTGATTTCCCTGGAATATCTCAGCTTGGCACTTCTGCTGCTGCCAAGTCTGTTCAGGAGGTGCTGTAAGACCTGAATTGCTGCTTTTAGGTGCAGAGTTGAGGCTTGTGCTTTGCCGTGTCCCTCCAAATGGAATATTTGCTCAGTCTTGCTTGTGATTTATAGCTCAGGGACTGAGTGAAGCAGAAGGGGAGGGAGCTGGGTTCTGGGTCACTTGTTGGGGGCAATGGTGGGCCAAAGGAATGGAAGGTGAGGCAGAAAATGAGTGTCCTGTCCTGCTTGGAAGTCTGTAATTATTGTTTAATGGCTGACCACACTCAGTTTGGTATCCAGAAGCTGGTGTCAACATCAGAGTCCAGGAATGTAGGAGGTGCCAGCTTGCCCCCAATTTGCGGTCTCTGAAACACCCTGTTACACGTGGGCTGCCTGAGTGTGCCTGGCTTTTCCCTACAGGAAAACTGGGGAGGGGCTCTTGATCAGGAAGTGCAGGGATAGGATGAGGGGGAACAGTTTTAAGCTGAAAGAGAGGAGACTGAGATGAGATCTTAGGGAGAAGTGTTTTCTTGAGAGTTTGTTAAAGGGGTATCGTATTAGAGGTTGAGAAGGTATTTATGTGTAATGATAAGGACCAAATCCCCTTGAACAGGGCATCTAAATGGAAGTCTTGTGAGGAAAATGAGTGCTGTTCCCATTGACGTAGGACCAGTCCCTCCCCTTTGAACATCCTCATATCTTCCTCAGAGCTGTTTGTACGTGGATTGCAGCAGAGGTTTGGTTTATGAATCTCTCTTGGGTGGGATGGAGAAAGACTGACAAAACTGTTGGAGGCTTTAGAGGTGAAGGTAGTTTCTTCTCCAAAAAAGAGGCAAATTCTGTGATTTGGTGTTAAACCAAAACTGCAGTGATAGGTCAGAACTCAGTCCGACGTGTGGGTTTTGTGTCCAAAGAATATGTCATTCAGTGAAGATGATCCGAGAGCTGGAGCACCTCTGCTCTGAGAACAGGCTGAGAGAGTTGGGGTTGTTCGGCCTGGAGAGGAGAAGGCTCTGGGGAGACCTTAGAGCAGCCTCCCAGTATGTGAAGGGGGCTCCAGGGAAGCTGGGGATGGCTTGTAGTGATAGGATGAGGGGGAATGGCTTTAAATTGGAAGGGGGAAGATTTAAATTGGACATTAGGAAGAAGTTCTTCACAATAAGGGGTGTGAGACATTGGCCCAGGTTGCCCAGGGAAGCTGTGGCTGCCCCTCCCTGGAGATGTTCAAGGCCAGGTCGGATGGTGCTTTGAGCCCCCTGATCCAGTGGGAGGTGTCCCTGCCCATGGCAGGGGCGTGGAACTGGATGGGCTTTGAAGTCCCTTCCAACCCAAACCATTCCATGATTCTATGATTCTATGAATTTAAGGCAGAAATCCTTTCAGGATCATCAGGATTGGTGTAACAGAAGGGAGAAAAGCCCCCATGCAGTAAAGTTACAGGATTCCCTCAGGGTGGTGCTTTAGCCTGGCAGGACTGGGCCTCCTGTTCTCTCTTCACAGCCAGAGTACTGGGAAGGGGGTGTTACACATGGGCTGTGTGAGGGCACCCTTCTTGCAGGGCGTTTCAGGTGGGGAGGCCTCTTTCTCAGATTTCAAAGATTGTTGAGTGTGCAGATGTTTATACTACCACTGCTTCTCTTGTACTTCTGCTGCTAGAAAACTTCTCTCTTTGCTGACATAATTTCTGGCACTTTTCCTGCAACCTGAATTCAGACATCAAAGGAAATGCATGTGTAACTTGTTTGTGCTGGTAACGGCCACGGCAGTGAAACGCCTCCAGAAGCAGGCAGGGGCAGAGCTTGTTTCAAATTCAGAGCTCAGTTCATGTGCTGCTTTAATCCTAGGAGTACATATATGTGAGACTTTTAAGTAGTTACAGGAAAGAGAGACCTGAGACAAGGTTGCTATGGGGAGGGGAGCAGCTGTAATGCAAAAGAAAGAAAAGAAAAAGCCAGACGTAGCGTGGGCTGTATCGAGAGCAGTGGGACCAGCAGGGTGAGAAGGGGATTCTGCTCCTCTGCTCTGCTCTGGTGAGACCCCACCTGGAGCCCTGTGATCAGTTCTGGAGTCCTCAGCACAGGAAGGACAGGGAACTATTGGAGCAAGTTCAGAGGAGGCCACAGAGATGATCCGAGGGCTGGAGAACCTCCTGTATGAGGACAGGTTGAGAGAGTTGGGGTTGTTCAGCCTGGAGAAGAGAAAGCTCCAGGGAGACCTTGGAGCAGTCTCCCAGGACTGAAAGGGGCTCCAGGAAAACTGGGGAGGGGCTCTTGATCAGGGAGTGCAGGGACAGGATGAGGGGGAATGGTTTTCAGCGGAAAGAGGGGAGATTGAGGGTAGATCTTGGGGAGAAATGTTTTCCTGTGAGGGTGGGGAGGCCCTGGCCCAGGTTTCCCAGAGCAGTGGTGGCTGCCCCATCCCTGGAGGTGTTCAAGGCCAGGTTGGATGGGGCTTTGAGCCCCCTGATCCAGTGGGAGGTGTCCCTGCCCATGTCAGGGGGTTGGAACTGGATGAGCTTTGAGGTCCCTTCCAACCCAACCCATTCCATGATTCTTTGATTCCAAGGACAGATGCAGCAGTTCTTCAGCACGGGAAAGACAGAAAGAGAGCTGTAAAACTCAGCAAAGCAGAATGGAGAGGAGTTGTTCACTTTTTCATGACAATATAAACTGAAGAAGCTTGCAGTAGGCAGATTTTCTACTGCAAGACCATAGAGCTGAGCATATTGACAGAGTCCAGGGGTGGGTTAGGCACAGGGCACATCATGCCATTAAGCTCAGATGCCACCTCCCAATTTAGGAACGTGCCCGAGTGCTGGCAGACCTTGTCAGAGGGTGAATCATTAACGTGCTGGGTTTTTATGGGTGACTCCTAAACATTTTTGTTTTGAATGATGGTTGGGATCTTCTCCTCTCAGAACCCTGTATTTGCTAACAGAGAGGAGCTGAGGACAAGGGACCTTTCTTGGGTGAGTGGAAGCCAGAGTGGGGGGATGGAGCAGGTGGGTGTGCTGGCTCTAAAACCTTTTGTGTCTGTGCAGGCAGAGGTCCCGAGCAAGCCCGTAGTGCGGCCGTACCGCCCGCCCACCGCGCAGGAGGTCTGTTACCAGAGGATCCAGCTGGCTCAGCAGCAGGCAGCACAGCTGGCTGTGGCCGTTCAAAAGGCCTCTCTTTCTTTGCCAGGAGAAAAGAAGAGGATTGCACACGTGCCAAATGCAGCCTTTGCCGCAGCAGCCAAGCAAAGTAAGCCATGGCGGTGTTTTGTGATCCTTGTCCTGTCCTTTTCCTTTGTTAAAAGGCTCTGCCTTCTGTTTAAATCTTTCCTCAGCGGATTTGAGTCCATCAGGAGTTGTGTAGTGTTGGCCTTGTCTTGGATCTTTGAGGAGAGTGGCCAATGGAAGGGTTTTCCCCTGAGAAATGCCATCCTGGTCTGAAAGGCAACAGACTCAGTGTATCCCTGCCTGTTTCATGCCACTTCCTTCACTTCAGCTCCTTTTTCCATTCCTTCCTTGGACCCTGTTTGCTCCTCCTTCGCTCTTCCCTTCAACCCTTCAAAGGTGCCCCAAACAGGAGGGAAGTGCTAATTACTGCTGATTGGTGTCTCTTTGTGGTTGGAAGGACTCAGAGCTGACGTGATGGGTAGTTAGTGCATTGTAGCTGACAGGGTTACCTTTTTAAACTCTGCTGACTCAGTTCCCCCAAACCAAACAGAAACGAAGTACATTTCCTGGCAGAAGGTTCCTTCATCCTTGCCTGGAAGGTGGTAAAATTCCTCAATTTATATCCCTTTGGAGACTTCCATTTGAAATAAAATCACAGCTTGCAGCGTGGGCCTTTTACAGTAAGTTCACTCTGGAAGCCTGGTGGTTAAGATTTCTACCTCGATATGTTGATATGTTTTCTGCTTCTTGCAGGCCTCACAGGTAGCAAGACGTCTGTTCCTGGCAAGAGTGTCCCACCTTCCAATGACTCTGAAGCACCCACCGTGTCTCTGAAGGCTTGCACCTTAGCTGGGATGGCATCAAAGACCTCCAGCACCGTCGTGCAGAAAAGGATAGCACATATTCCCTCCTTACAGGTAAGAGAAACTGGAAACCTTTCCGGTTGTTCCCCGTTGGGGATATTGTGTTTAACCACGCTGCTCCAAACTTTGCACTCTCTGAAGAGTGATGTTTTGATTAGGTTGATTAAATGGGTTTGGTTCTTCCTGTGGTTTTCCTCGATAGCATTGTATAAAAAATTAAACACTTGAGGGGTAGGAGCTTAAAAAGATAGAAATACTTAAGTGCTGCTCTGATCTCTTTGGATATTGATCACTCATCTTCAGTTTGAGCCTTCCGTTGTGCTGGCTGGCTGGGTGTGTAGCTGTTTGTGGCAGGGACTGGGAGCCTCTTGTGTTCAAAAGGCTGGATTAATGGCCTTTCTGGGCTTTGTGTGGGCCATACTGAGGAAGGTGGGTATAGATAATGACCCATTGTGACCTGTATAGTTAAAATGGGATCATTTAAACTTCAAACTTGGGGAGAAATTCAGCTTTCTGCCCCTCTTTCTGCCCCTCTTTCTGCCCCTCTTTCTGCCCCTCTTTCTGCCCCTCTTTCTGCCCCTCTTTCTGCCCCTCTTTCCTAGGATACCTGCCCAGCCTTTGGGGACTTGAGCTACAAGTTCCTCAGCAAAGAAGTCCTTCCTTTTCCAATGAGTTCCTCATGTAGAAGCGTGTGGATGGTGTGAGAACCTGTTTGGATGGCAGGGAGTGTGGTTGGTGCCAGGACTTGATTAAAGACTTCCTAGCCTGCAGGGCTGGAGCACCTCCTGTACAAGGACAGGCTGAGAGAGTTGAGGTTGTTCAGCCTGGAGAAGAGAAGGCTCCAGAGAGACCTTAGAGCAGCCTCCCAGGACTGAAAGGGGCTCCAGGAAAGCTGGGGAGGGGCTCTTGATCAGGGAGTGCTGGGATAGAACAAAGGGGAATGGTTTTAAGCTGAAACAGGGGAGATTGAGATGAGATCTTAGAAAGAGATGTTTTGGTGTGAGGGTGGGGAGGCCCTGGCCCAGGTTGTCCAGAGAAGCTGTGGCTGCCCCATCCCTGGAGGTGTTCAAGGCCAGGTTGGATGGGACTTTGAGTGGGAGGTGTCCCTGCCCATGGCAGGGGGGTGGAACTGGATGAGCTTTGAGATCCCTTCCAACTCAAACCATTCCATGATTCTGTGATTCTATGAATTCAAGGCAGAAATCCTTTCAGGATCATCAGGATTGGTGTAACAGAAGGGAGAAAAGCCCCCATGCAGTAAAGTTACAGGATTCCCTCAGTGTGATGCTTTAGCCTGGCAGGACTGGGCCTCCTGTTCTCTCTTCACAGCCAGAGTACTGGAAAGAAAACCATGTCTGTCCTGTGCAGAACTGATGTGATGTGTTTATGTCTCCAGTTCCAAGTGTGGTGCTCGGTACCGCGCTAATCCCGAGTCTCTCACTGTAGATGTCGTCATTTCCGTGGTCGGGAATGCTTTACGTGTAAATGTAGTGTTGTGACTAATGCTGCTGGCAGTCATTGGCTGCTGGGTGAGTTGCCTAATGAAATGTGGTTGGGTTTTTGGAGTAGTTCAAATACTGAGGGTGGCACAAAAACTTCAAGTGGTATTTTTAGTACCAAAAGTGATGCGTGTTATGTTTAGCTTTGGGCTGATTTTTGGAAAGGAAGTCACGGCACTATTAATAACACAGCAATAAATGTGAGAGTCTCGCTCTGAAACCCTGAATAGCCTCTTTCTCTCTCTGTCTCACCTCTAGAGCACCAGCTTACAGAGGCCTGTTATTCCCACAGAATTCGGTGCTAAAGTCCCGACAAACATTCGTCAAAGATATCTCAATCTCTTCATTGATGAGTGCCTGAAATTCTGCTCCTCCTCCCAGGAAGCGTTTGACAAGGTCTGTACTGGTGTTTGCTTCTTGGGAATAAACTCTGCAGCAGAGACCTAAAGTGGCAGCAAACTCTGAAAACTCTCCTGTCCATGTACCATTCTGACTAGTTTTGGGTAGTTCCAGAGTGGACAGAAAGCATAATTCCATGAGGTTTTCCAGTAGGAAATCCCATCTATCCCTGCATTCAGAAAGCTTTTTAATAAGCTCAGAAAAAGGACTTAGGGGAGTGTGTGTTATGGTGAAGCTGGACAACAGGGCCCTTTGGTACTGCAGCAAACACCTCCTGGAATCTCATAGTTCAGCAGTGTTTGAGATAGTTTTAATTGGTCAAATTGCTGCTGGTGAATTGCAAGATTTGTAAGGAGCCTTCTAAGAACTGATAGGGCAAAAGGAAACGGCCTCATGTTGTGCAAGGGGAGGGTTTGATTTGATATTAACATGTATTTCTTCACTGAAAGAGTGGTGAAACCCTGGCAGAGGCTTCCCAGAGCAGTGATGGGGTCTCCATCCCTGGAGAGGTTCAAAAAGTGTGTGGCCATGGCACTTTGGGACATGGTTTAATAGGGGTCGTGGTGTTGGGCTGATGGTTGGACTGGATGATCTTAGAGGTCTTTTCCAACCTTAATGATTCTATGATTCTGGCAGTAACAAATAGCCTAGCAGGATTTCCAAAGCAAAGTTGAGAAAGTAGTGTCCTTTACTGGAAAACTCTGGCCATTAATGTTAGTTGGGTAAATATGGGATATTGTGTGGTGTGATTTGTAGCCGAAACAGATGCCACAACATTTCTTTGGTGGGATTCACCTTCACAGCTCCCTAGAGAGAATGTTCCTGTTGCATCCAAGGGGTGACTGCTTGCCAAGCTTCCTTTCCTTGCCAGTTAAGATGTTGCACTACCATGAACGTGGGAAAAACAGCCCTTCCTGGGCAGTTCCAGAGCTGCACTGTTACTTTGTCAGGGAAGATTTCACGTGAAAATGGTTCTTCCAGCACTTTGTTTCAAACACAATGACTTTTTTCTCAACCATTATGTATTTGTGCCATGTTCCACTTCATTACTCAGTTCCTTGACAGGCAATTTTTTTTCTGTCATACTTGGATTCTGTGTTTTAAGAGCCAAATATTTCTTTTTTCCGAAAGCAACAGATGATCTGAGGGCTGAAAACTCAGTTGGGAGAGTTGGGGTTGTTCGGCTTGGAGAAGAGAAGGCTGTGGGGAGACCTTAGAGCAGCCTCCCAGGACTGAAAGGGGCTCCAGGAAAGCTGGGGAGGGGCTCTTGATCAGGGAGTGCAGAGATAGGATGAGGGAGAATGGTTTTCCAGCTGAAAGAGGGGAGATTGAGATGAGATCTTAGGGAGAAATGTTTTATTGTGAGGGTGAGGAGGCCCAGAGCAGTGGTGGCTGCCCCATCCCTGGAGGTGTTCAAGGCCAGGCTGGATGGTGCTTTGACCCCCTGATCCAGTGAGAGGTGTCCCTGCCCATGGCAGTGGGTTGGAACTGGATGGGTTTTGAAATCCCTTCCAACCCAACCCATTCCATGATTCTGTGAACAGTGGAAACAGAGCGTTTAGTAACGATTTGACTTGTTTGCAGGCTCTGTCAGAAGAGAAGGTGGCTTACGAGCGTAGCACCAGTCGCAACATCTACCTGAACGTGGCAGTGAACACCTTAAAGAAGCTCCGAAGCCTCGTGCCCAACTCTCCGACCAGTACGAACAGTACGTACCACGCTTGTGGTTTAATAACTGGAGCCCTGCTTGGATTAGAAGCCACAGAGAGGAACTTGTTGAAAAGACAGACCCATTTCTCAGAAGCATTATGCTGAAAGGCAAACAACTCCAGTTAGCTTTTTATAGCCTGGCAAGCTTTAATGGGCCTTCAAGAGGCAAGTCCTGCAATGCTTTGTTGGCTGTCTGAACCTAAATGGAGATAATGCCACATGGATTTTTTTTTTTAGCACAAGTTCTTTAAAATGAAAAGCCCCGCTAATGGAGTAACTTTCACATGATGCCTTCAAAGTGATAGACTCGTCCATCACTGCAGAAATCTGTTACACACATTAAGCTTCAAGAGAGAAACGAAGAGGGTTAAGACATTTCATTATTGGCTCTCGAGAGGGTACATTAAACAATCAATTTGTGCTGTTCTTGTGAATTTTTTTTTCCCGGGCTCTTCCCTTTTCTCCCCTCTGTCTTCATTACCTCCATGGCCATTAGTCAGAGCAGCTGAACTTGGGAGGCCGGCCTTTAGGAGAGGGCTGCCAGTTAATGATTAGTAAAAAGCACCTATCTGCCATTATCTGATGTGCTGAGCATATTCTAGAGCCTCTGAAGCTCCTTTCTAAAGGAAGTTGAAAGATTCAGTGTGGGAGTCTGGTCTGCGGGGACCAAACAACAAAGGCCTCGCTGTGGGTGGGTGATCCCACCCTGTAGCACATGGCTGGGTTGAGTTGCTGGGTCCTCTCTTGCTTTGGGTCAGGAGGAAGGTTTGCTGTGCAGAGTAAGGAGGTAGAGCTGCTGGAATTCCCAGGGGAACTGTGAAAATGTCCTTACTGCTATTTAAAAAAGGTTGGTGTGGGCTGATGGTGTGAACAGAAAGTTCCCCTTTGTGTTGGGCCACCACCTGACATGTGTCAGTGCCTGAAGCAGAGCAGGAATTCAGGAGGATAAACACAGTCCTCCTTTTGCTGATGTGTAGTGGCTCAGACTCTGGGACTGGGGTCTACAAAATCGCTGGGGAGGGACTTTTTCCAAGGGCCTGTAGTGATAGGATGAGAGGGCATGGCTTAAAATTGGAAGGGAGAAGATTTGGATGAGACATTGGGAACAAATTCTTCACGATGAGGGTGGTGAGGCATTGGGACAGCTTTCCCAGGGAAGTTGTGGATGCCTTGGAGGTGTTCAAGGCCAGGTTGGATGGGGCTTTGAGCCCCCTGATCCAATGGGAGGTGGCTGGAACTGGATGGGCTTTGAGGTCCATTCCAACCCAACACATTCCATGATTCTGTGGCTCAGCAGGGTGTCTGATGTCTCTCCTGTTTTGCTTCTTCTCGCTGCAGAGACGAGTAACAAGAAAGTGGTGTCACATGAAGCTGTGCTGGGAGGGAAGCTTGCTGCTAAGACCAGCTTTACGCTAAACCGGTCAGGGAGCTTGAGAGCAGAGGATTTAACAGGTAAGACCCTGCTCCTGCGAGGCCACAGCCTGTGAATTATAGCTGGAGGTGTTAATGCTGTACCTGGGGAGAGCAGGATCCTGCTGATGCGTGAAGTGCTGGGATTTGTCTGCGGGCCAGTGTGATGAGTTATCACCTAACTGGGTAGAGTGCGACAGAGGGGCTCGAGGAGCACTCGAATCAGTGCATTCCTTAACAGAATGAGGTTCAGCAAGACCAAGTGCAGAGTTCTGCACTTGGGACACAACCCTGTGCAGTGCACCAGGCTTGGGGAAGAGTGATTGGAGAGCTGCCTGGCAGAGAAGGACCTGGGGGTGTTGGTTAACAGTGGCCAGACATGAGCCGGCAGTGGCCCAGGTGGCCAAGAGGGCCAATGGCATCTTGGGCTGTGTCAGACACAGCGTGGGCAGCAGGAGCAGGGCAGGGATTGTGCCCCTGGGCTGGGCACTGGTGAGGCCACACCTCGAGCACTGGGGTCAGTTCTGGGCCTCTCAGTGCAAGAAGGATGTTGAGGGACTGGAGCACGTCCAGAGAAGGGAAGGGAGTGGGGAAGGGGCTGGAGAACAAGTGCTGTGAGGAACAGCTGAGGGACCTGGGGTTGTTCAGTCTGGAGAAGAGGAGGCTGAGGGGAAACCTCATCACTATCTATGGCTGCCTGAAGGGAGGTTGTGGTGAGATGGGTGTTGGTCTCTTCCCCCAAGTGACAGGTGAGAGGATGGGAGGAAATGGCCTCAGGTAGCACCAGGGGAGGTTCAGATTGGACATCAGGAAAAACTTCTTCACTGAAAGGGTTCTCAGGCACTGGAACAGCTGCCCAGGGAGGGGGTTGAATCGCCATCCCTGGAAGTATTTAAAAGATGGGTAGACGAGATGCTCAGAGATCTATTTTAGTGGTGGACAAGTATGGTTGGACTTGATGATCTCAGAGGTCTTTTCCAACCAAGCAGTTCTATAACTGCTTCCCCACGTTGGGCTGTGAGTTCACTGGTGTAGCCCATGTGGCTTTGCTGTAGCATCAGTAACTGTTCAGAGCCACCTCTTGTGTTTTGGATATTACTGCCTTTTGGGCTTTTATTTCTATCTGGATTTGACTTGAACTTTCTTGCCCCGAAGCAGTGCTTTACAAAGTGCCTCTCAGATTAAAAGGCAAACTCACAAATATCTCCATCTGCTCTGCGGGGCTCATTTTCGCCGTTACGAATGTCATAGTAAGGTCGTATCGTAGCCAAAGGATTGTGCCACAAGCACGTTGGCCCAATTCAGTTATGGGTATTTTGATTGCCAAGAGATGTAGGGGAATTGTTGAGGAGATCAGAGAAGAGATGGGAAGGCCACAGAGCAGAAGGAATTGATGTGGAGGAAGCTTAAAAGGGCCTGCGTAGCTCAGCTAAGCGACTTCAAAGGCTACGCAGCGTTATTGGAAGGGTTTAACTCACTGAAAGAAGAGGTATTGAGCAGAACATGAGAAGTTACAATTATTCTGTGAAATGAAATGAGCAGCCTGAAATCAACAGCTGGAAGAAAGCTTTGATTAATGAATTTTTAGCTAGCTGTGGGTGGCCTTTGAAGGGGATTCTTTGGGCTGTGTGACCAGTTATCAGTTAAAGCTTTTACAACGTTAAAGTGGGAGAAATCTCACATTGGTAACAAAGCCTAAATATGAGCCCTTTGGAGAAATTTTGTTTCCAGGCTTAATGCTGGTTTTTGAAGAGGTTAAAAATCAGCTTGTGCACCAGTGACCAGGTTTTAGAAAATACTGCCCTGGCACCTATTTCCCTGTCAATCCTGAGGCAGTGGGAGCAAGTTCAGAACAGTGGGAATCCCTGCCAGGAGTCCTGATAAAGCAAAAAGCAGTAAGAGAAACAGCCCCTGATTAAGTGATCTGGCTTCAGCGTTGCCTTTGTGTGCAGGAGTTGCTTTGTACCGGCGACTAAAGGAGTATCTGATGACTGAGGAGCAGCTCAAGGAAAACGGTTACCCAATGCCTCACCCAGACAAGCCTGGTCGCGCCGTCCTCTTCACTGCAGAGGAGAAGAAAACACTTGACTGTAAGCCCTGCTGGCTCTTTTTGTTCCACAAGGTTTACTGGATATGTTACAACTGGAGAAACCTGTTGTGCTTCCAAGTGGTCTTTTTGCAGAAGGATGTTCTTGGTCTCAGTACGGAGCCGTTGGCTCCTGTTGTGGTGGATCTCTTTGGCTTGTGACCTCTGTATCTACAGGCCAGCTGGTCACAGAGGAGAGGAGTGTGGCCACAGAAGGCTGCTGCCTTTCTAGAGGATGAGTTTCTTCAACTTGTGTGCCATGGGAATGTTAGTTTTGACACAAGGCTTATGGTTTGTGGTGTGTGGCCACAAAGATGAGCACCTTCCGTATGAGGACAGGCTGAGAGAATTGGGGTTGTTCAGCCTGGAGAAGAGAAGGCTTCAGAGGGACCTTAGAGCAGCCTCCCAGGACTGAAAGGGGCTCCAGGAAAGCTGGGGAGGGGCTCTTGATCAGGGAGTGCAGGGATAGGATGAGGGGGAAGGGTTTTGGGCTGAAAGAGGGGAGATTGCAATGAGATCTTTGAAATGTTTTGGTGTGAGGGTGGGGAGGCCCTGGCCCAGGTTGCCCAGAGCAGTGGTGGCTGCCCCATCCCTGGAGGTGTTCAAGGCCAGGTTGGATGGTGCTTTGAGCAACCTGATCCAGTGGGAGGTGTCCCTGCCCGTGGCAGGGGTGTTGGAACTGTCTGGGCTTTAAGGTCCTTTCCAACCCAAACCATTCCATGATTCTGTGACACTGGGCTGGGCAGGTTTTGCTGTGGGTCACTCCTTGCTGGTTTGGATTGCAGAGATTTTTGCTCGGTCCTGTGGCAGCTCTGGGCCAAGTAGTTCCCAAAAGCCTTTTCTTTACAGCTGGACAAACATGATCCCCCAGGTTTCCTCAGGGTGGGATCCTCCTCTGTCTGAATTTTCCCAAACTCCTGCATCAGGTTTTATGCTTCCCACTCTGATTAGAGCCGGCTGCTGTGCCACAGGGAGAAAACACAGGATATACTTAGAGGTGCTGTGCCACACTCCTCTGAGGAGCTCTTTGGAGAGGCCTTGCTGAAGTGTGCTAAGTGCTCATCCATGTTAACACCTTGTGTCTACATTTGTCCTGTGGTTGCTGAAGCAACCTGTATGAAAGCTCCCTTGCATTAATGCTGTCAAGTGCTGCATTTGTTAGAGCCCTTTTCTCCAGCCAGCTCCTTTGTACCACTCTGAGATCATGTTCCTGGTTCTGTTTCTGTAGTTCCTGCAGGATCTTAGAATTTGTTCTTATTTAACTAAAGCTGTCACTGGTCTGTTAATGCTGTGACCGTGGTCAGTGGACAGAAGTGGTCTAGACTGGTGTTACGTGAGGCTGGGGATGTGTTAGCAGCTTAAATGCTCTTACTAATACTCAGGGAGTTGCATGGAGGTCAGAAGAATGACAGCCAACTCCTTAACTGTGGGTTTTTGCATCCTTTCTCTGAGTTGTGGGCAGTGCAAGCACAGATGACAGGAGGGTAAAGTCCATAAGTGCCCCTTGGATGGACCAGGCTGTGCTGGAGATACTGGAGAATCCTTACAGAAGAGCTGTGCCCGGGCAGAAATCGAGTGTCATTTGAAAGTGACAAGGCACAGATCCCTTGGAAACCAGACTTCATTAGCTCTGATGTTCAAAGAATGACTTATTTATCCTGTTTCATAAAATAACTGTGTTAGAGTACAATGTAATTTGCTGTGGATGGAGAAACAATGCAGCAAATGTTGATGTGAACTGTGTTGGACATCAAAAACACTAAGGAGTCTGATGCTTGCCTCTGGGAAATGTTTTGAGGGGGCAAGTGCTACAGGGCTGCATTTTCAGAGGGGTTGCTGTGTCTTTTGGGGAGTTTCAAACAACACTTGGAAATCCTTTTTATCAGGAAAGGTTGTTTCACCGGTGCTTGGGGCTTGTGTGTTTCTGATTTACTTGTGCTTTGGCCAGGTTTAAGAGGGGAGGGATTTCTGGTTGGCCTGACTCTTGCTTCTCTCTTCTCTTCAAGCCTCCTGCAGGATTTGTTGTCGCTGTGGCACTGAGTACATGGTCTCAGCCTCTGGAAACTGCATTCGCAAAGAGGAATGTGTCCATCACTGGGGAAGGCTGCGCAAGCAGAGAGGTATCAGAGGGCTTTATCACATCCAGCTGTGTTCCAGCCCTGAACACAGAGTCTGTCTCACATTTGAGTTGCTGTGGAACATTTTTGGGGCTCGTCATGCTCGCGGGTTCTGACAGTTCCCAGTTCTGTCACTGGGTGGCCCTTGCTGCTGCTGCAATCGCCTTGCAAAGAGACCTACAGGGTCCTGAAAATGTGAATCTGGGGCTGGAGCAGAGATTGGTCAGCTTCCAGTTTAAAAACAGTTAAATTAAAACCAAACCTTCTTGTGCCTTTTGAAACACTCAGTCTGTTTGGGAGCACCAGACGCCTGTCGCTGCCCAGGAGAGTTTACTGGGTCCTGGTTGAATTCATTTGCAGCAAGACACTAACCTCGTTTGTGGTTTTCCATCAGAGCATCCAGGTGGCTTCTGGAGTTTGTCTGGCTGAGCACGAGAGACTTAAACTGTTTAGATTGCTATGTGCAAATCCATACTGATTTTCCCCCTTTGACACATCGTGGTTGCTGTGCTCATCCAGGGTATCTCTGTGTGTGAGAGCTCAAGTTTAAGTCTCTCTTTAACAGGACTATTTTTGACTCTTTTTTCTTGCTCTTCCAGTGCCAGGTGGATGGGAAACTCATTACAGCTGCTGCTCAGGAGCTGTGGGTTCACCAGGCTGCCAGGTTGCTAAAGTAAGTTATTAAGCAACAACTTTTCATTCTCAATGACATTTGTTTTCTGTTCACAGTGGCTGTGTAATCGTTGTTTAAGCCTTTAGAAGAATGGTGGGGTGGAAAACAAGTACTACTCAAATACCTTTTGCTATGCAAAGGTAGGAAAATTCAATATTTAGCAGGAAGGAGGGGACTCAGCTGTCAGGGGTGATGTGGATTCATTTGTTCTAAGCAGATGTCTGTGGATTAAGTTGCCCAGCAGAAGCTCAGGTACAGACTTCTTTAGGGAAACATTGAAGAAGTGAGAAATAAGGAATTTCCTTTTAAGGAGCAGTCTCAGGGCCTTGACAACAATGTGCCAAAATATCTTTCCCATTTTTTGCTTTCCCAGATGCCTGTGCTAAGGTAACTTTCTGCTATAGGCCAAATATTTAATTAGTTTTTCATTTACTGCGTGCCCTTTGTTGCAGGAAGGAGAGGAACAATCCTGATGCCTGTTGCAACTCATAAGTATTACTTCTCTTGAGGAGGGAGGCAGGGAGGGATCCTGGCACTAGAAAGCACGAGTCTGTGAGGAGTGGCTGAGGGACCTGGGGCTGTTTAGTCTGGAGAAGAGGAGGCTGAGGGGAGACCTCATTGCTTTCTGCAGCTTCTGAAAGGGGTTTGTGGTGAGGCGGGTGCTGGGCTCTTCTCCCAAGTAATGAGGGAGAGGATGAGAGGAAATGGCCTCAAGTTGCACCAGGGGGGAGGTTTGGATTGGATATCAGGAAAAATTTCTTCACTGAAGGACTGGTGTTGCACTGGCAGAGGCTGCCCAGGGCAGTGGTGGAGTCTCCGTCTCTGGAGGGGTTCAAATAACATGTAGATATTGCACTTTGGGACCTGGTTTGGTAGGGATGGTGGTGTTGGGCTGATGTTTGGACTGAGTGAGCTTCTAGGTCTTTTCCAACCTTAATGATTCTGTGATAAAAGGGGTCATGTCCAGTGGAAGGGGCTCCCAGAGCATCCCTGTTGTAAGGCATCTTCCTGTCCCACTGTTTGGAAGACCACAAGCGACACACGGCCAGCAAGGCTGACTGTAGATTCTGGAGAGGGTTGTGCCCTTCTGATTCTGGCCAAAAACTTGAGCTAGAAGTGAATTCTGGGGCAAACTTCAAGGCTTGTCCAAATAGGAGGAATTATCTCTATGGACACCCAGAAGCTGCCCTGCTCAGCCTGAATCATGGCTGGGATTAGGCTGGCTGCTGCTTCTCCTGGTTTTATTTCCGTGAAATTAGGATCTCTTTTTAATCAGTGTTCCAAAAACTGTCCAGAAATTGATGGGGCTGTAAAAACATGACTTCTCTGCATGTTTTTACGTGGCTGTTGTAGACCATAAAACCTCATGGCCTTTTAAAAAACACACTCTCTCTAATAGGCTCTTACTCAATGAAGCATGGCACCAGTGCTCCAGGGCTCAGGAAGCCTTCCACATCTGCCTTGTAGTTGTTGGTCTGCTATGGGTCACTCTGTTCTGCCTTCCTTGCTTTTCTCTTCCCAGTGTGTGAGTTTTGCAGCATCCTTTGGTGGATTTAAGGTCAGAGCCCACAGCCTGCTCAGGGTGAGAGGGTGCAGTGGGATATTGGGATGTTTGGGCTACTGGGGAGCACAGTATCTTTCAGCTTTGAAGGAGGGCGTTGAAAACAGCAAATATTTGTAATAAGAAGCTGTTCTAAGTAATCAGATCTGTAGCTGGGTAGAAAAGCGGTGTCTTTTCCTCCTGAGTACGTTTTGGATGTGTCTGGATGCTGCTGCAGTTGGCCAGTGTGGCAGGAGATGGCAGGATGGAGCTGTCCTCAAATCTGCTGCTCCCTGGGAACAGAGGAGCCTGGAGCTGCCGTTCTTTGTGGTAACAGAGTCTGCTTCCTAGAATCATGGAATTGCTTGATTGGAAAAGACCTTTGAAATCATTGTGTCCAACCATACCTGTCCACTACTAAACCAGATCCCTGAGCACCTCATCTGCCCATCTTTTAAACCCCTCCAGGGATGGGGACTCCACCACCTCCCTGGGCAGCCTCTGCCATGGCCTGTGAACCTTCTTGGTGAAGAATTTTTTCCTGATGTCTAACCTAAACTTCCCCTGGTGCAACTTGAGGCCATTTCCTCTCATCCCATAACCTGCTACTTGGGAGAAGAGACCAACACCCACTCTTACAACCTCCTTTCAGGATAGGTTTCTTTCTCTGGTCTGTACATCAGAAGCAACTTTTCTACCCTCAGCAAGGGCAGAACACCTTGGGGTTTGTTTTTCCTTTGCTTTACTGCCCGTTTCCATTGCATTACAGAGGGAGGGAAGGAATGAAACCACAAGGGAGAGAAATGTATTTGCCTGGTGATCTGCTCTGCCTGTTTCTTTAGCAAAACAATCAGGTTTATGGGCATAGATGCAGAATGGACAAGTGTGGCCTCTTGCTCCTGGAAAGCAACAAACCATGCAGCCTTTGATACAAGGAGGGATTGGACTCGGCGTTGACCCACTGCCTTGTTAACTTCAAAAGATGCGATTCTGTGTACTCTGACTGCCCCTGCAGAAATAACCTGTGTGGGAAAATACACAAATCCTTGCTTTGGTTATCCCTCTGCTTACAGGTTTCATCTTTCCAAGTGCCTCATTCCTTATCTCTCCAGCCTTTCTGTCTTGAGGCGAGCGAGCACAGTCTGATTCCTTGCAGGGTGGGGTCTGTGAGCAGCACGATGAAGGAGGCTGTGCGCAAACACAGTGAGATTTAGGGACAGACAAAACACCCCACTGGGGAATAAGGGAGAGAGGGGGTGGAGCAGGTTTAATTTGACCTGAAACCTTTTGTTTGTGGGCAGCAGGGTGGTTGCAGCCACTGCCTTGCCCTCGGTTACGTGTTCCTGCTTCCCCTCCGGCGCAGCGGTGAAGGTAACTGGGTCAGTGCAACATCCCCTTTCAAACTCCCCGTGCGGAGGAGGCTTTTGGGTTGACCAGGTCCGATTGGATCTGTGGCTGCAGAGGAGAGGAGAGTGGGAGTGCCTGTTGCAAGAGCAGCTTTGTCTTGCATTGCCTTAAGCCACTCATGGAATCACTCCCTGGGATTTCCTGGGAGCTCAGGGAGCTCTCGTCTGCTGGATCTTGTTGACCCTAGAGCTTTAGCTGAGGATAATGAAGAGTGGTTGGAAGCACTCTCCATGCGTTGCCTCGAGTGCAGGTAGGCAGTAGCTCCTGTCTGTCTGGTTTTGGAACACATTGGCTTTTATTTGTATGCACTCATTGGCACTTTCTGATCCTTCATTGCTCCGGTTTCTCGTGCTGTGATACACCTGGTGCTGATGCTCCAACGGAGATTTCTGGGATCAGAGTCCCTGTCTTGACCATCAGCCAAACCTGGAACCAGCAGCTGGATTCAGATCAGTGTCAGACCTCACTGTGACCCTTTCTGAGTAATTCTACACCAGGTTGAAAGTTCAAAGCTGCCTGCCCCTAGCTGTTGGTACATTGTTCCTCTGTGAGCTCTCAGTGTGACACCACTCGCCCTGAGCTGCCTCTGAAATTGGGGCTGCACATGGCTACGTTTGCTCTTGGGGTGAACTTCCCAGATGGACTGGTCAGCAGAACCTATTCATTAAATTTTAGAAATGATTAAAACAATTGGTTTTAACTGGGAATTTCTGTTGATGTGGACAGTCTGGATTCTTGATTGACTGTCCCTGTGTTTTTTTCTTTAAGCAACACGTCCACGATGGGCGGAAGGAGAGCCTTGATGGCTTTGTGAAGACTTTTGATAAGTTGCCTACGACTGATGGCTACCCTGGAATCTACGCTTTGGACTGTGAAATGGTGGGTCCATGCACAAACAACACAGAGCTTTTTTTCCTTCTGGCTGAAGGAAAGCTCTTTTTCCCTATCAGCTTCTTTAATTTCTGCTATAGATTCTAAATCGTATTGGTCTCGGCCGTTTAATGGCTCTTTATTGGGGAATGCAGGGATAGGACGAGGGGGAATGCATTTGAGCTGAAAGAGGGAAGATGAGATCTTAGGAAGGTGTGAGGGTGGGGAGGCCCTGGCCCAGGTTTCCCAGAGAAGCTGTGGCTGCCCCATCCGTGGAGGTGTTCAAGGCCAGGTTGGATGAGGCTTTGAGCCCCCTGATCCAGTGGGAGATGTCCCTGCCTATGGCAGGGGGTTGGAACTGAATGGGCTTTGAAGGTCTTTTCCAACCCAAACCATTCCATGATCCTATGATTCTATGAAATTAGCTGTTATTAATCATTTGTGGCAACGTGTGCTTCATTTGGGGCCCATGTGTACCCTTGAGCTTGCTGCCTGACACTGAGCAGTGTGGCTGTGCTGCACAAAGTGTTCTGCATTCTGCTCCGTTCACACCACGCTGTGTCAGCATGCTCTTGTTTCATGTCTGCTCTCTTGCCTGCAGTGCTACACGAAGCAAGGACTGGAGCTGACAAGAGTAACTGTGATCAACTCTGACCTGAAAGTGGTGTACGACACCTTCGTCAAGCCAGACTCCAAGGTGGTGGACTACAACACCAGGTAAGGATGGTCTTCTTGGCTCAGAGGGCTGTGCTTGGAATCAGGAACTTAAGAGGGACAGCTGGGAGCTCTTGTTAACTCCTCTCCACCAGTTCCTAAAGACTGGGACAGTTTGGGTCTTGAGGTGCTCCCTTAGTGAAGGAAGTCCTCGTTTGTGCTCCTACTTTGCAGATTCTCAGGTGTGACAGAAGAAGACCTGAAGAACACTAGTATCACCCTGCGGGATGTCCAAGCCGTCCTACTGAACATGTTCAGTGCAGACACCATATTGATAGGGCACAGCTTGGAAAGCGACTTATTTGCACTAAAGGTAAGCAGCATGGCTTGTGTTTCCATCTCTCTCTGGTTCTTTCCCACCCTGGTGTGTGTTACCTGTCTCTTTTAAAGTTAGGAAGCGTTTCTTTCCCAGAACCAGGACACGGATCATCTGTCTTTCCTCTGAACCAGTAGGAAGCTCTTTGTGTGTGGGCTGTGTGTGGCACTCGTGGTGTCACCCCCCAGCTGCCCAGTGGCTGGTGCTGCGCAGGGTGACAGAGGTGACTGGGGAGGGTGTATGGAGCAGGGCTGCTTGAAAGGACTGATCTCAAACCATTTACCTTTCACCCTTGCTTTAGAGTCAAGAATCCTCTGTTGGTGTCAGCATCATTTGGCCTGAAGATCTGCTCAGGCAGGATCAGAGCATGAACGGGGGGGGCTTTGGGGTCCCCTGTGCCCTCTGGGTGTCCACAGTAACTGTTTTAGGAACAGGACAAGCCTCTGTTGTCTTTGCATGAAGAAATTTCTCATGGTTTCTCTTCTAATGTCTGTTTTCTCTGGGTGAGGTTCTCAGCTTGGTTTGCTCTCATTCCTGGTGTTACTTTGAGCTCTTTTGACCTTTCATCTCTCTTGCTTCCTGCCTGGCCCTCATCACTCTCACCTGTGCATCTCTTGGCTGCTGTCGTGCGAGGGAGGGCTGTCCTCTGAACAGAGATCCCCAGGGTCACCACAAAAGCATGTGGCAGGCAGGAGCTGAAACTTTAGTCTGTGCTTCCAAGCCAGAACTTCCTTCAGCCATTCTTCATCATCAGCTTCTTCGATGAAGAAGCTGTGGCTGCCAACTCGCGGCGGTGGTTTGGAAGCGGGAGGTTTTAATGCCTGCAAAGTGCTTTACCTCTCCATGGCACCCTTTATCCCAGCCTCTCAGAGACTTCATCATCATCATAAAAACATTATTTACAGTTTTATCAGCACGAGATGACTGAGTTGGCCTCTTAGAGGCAGGATTTTTCCTCTCAGCATCGCAGCCGCTGCCAAGAGAATGAACCCGAGAGCGATATAGCAGAGCGTGACAGGCAGCGGCGTGTCAAGTCGTAATGTCTGAAGGCTGTGGCAGTAAAGCTGACATCTCCCTAATGGCCCTGGCAAACTCCAAATGCTGATAGCATTTCCATTTTTATTTAAAGCTATATTATCCTGTTTCCTCACTCTTCCTGATCTACATAAGTAATTATCATTGTGCCTGGGCGGGTGCCAAACCAGACTGCGGCCTGGGAGAGATTATCCATAACGTTGGCAGTTTTACACTCAGGTTGTTTCTGTGAAACTGCAGCTGTTCGCAGGCAGTTATGGAGCTGCTCTGTGGAACTGTTAATGCTGAAGGTAGGGATTGTCATGCAACATTAGCTGGTGTCTTGGAAGAGTCGAGGCAGATGAGGAGCCTAGATTATTCCTTACATATTAGGAAGAAATTTTAGACATTAGGAAGAAATGAGATCTTAGGAAGAAATGTTTTCCTGTGAGGGTGGGGAGGCCCTGGCCCAGGTTACCCAGGGAAGTGGTGGCTGCTCCATCCCTGGAGGTGTTGAAGGCCAGGTTGGATGGGGCTTTGAGGAATGTGATCCAGTGGGAGGTGTCCCTGCCCACGGCAGGGGGTTGGAACTGGATGATCTTCAAGGTCCCTTTCAACCCAAACCATTCTGTGGTTATCAGGATCATGTCTGAGTCGTCCTGTGTCAAGACTCAGAGCCATCTTTTGGTCAGGCCTGCAGGTTTATCTCTGAGACTGTGTGTTTTACTCCTGTGCTCGTGATGTGGGGCTGCCTTCATCCACGTTCCTTTGGCTTTTGCTGAACACATATTCTTGGCCAACAGAGGATTAATCTTGTCTTAGCCTGAGAGGGAAAAGTTGCTATTTAAAGAAAGCCAGGTACCCTCTGTTCATGGGCTCTGTCCAAGGTGGCTTTTGCTTGTGCTTGGTGCAGGGTAGGCAGCACGTTGACCTCTTCAGCATCCTCAGTTCCTCTGGCATAACCACACTTCATACCTAGAGGACAGCAAGCTTCTTGCCTCTCCTGTGTGCCCAGGTGCTTTGACCTGGACCTTAGACCAGCTGGCACCTCCCTCCCATCCACTGGGTAATTCCTTATGCTCAGAAGTCCAAGGTCTTGCCCCATTTCATCCTCGCTAAGCCAGTGCTGGTTAAAAACATCCTGTTGACTCATTGCTGGCAGGCTGGAGGGTTTCAGCCTGGTTTGCACCTAGAAGGTGAGGCCTTTTCTGCTGAAGTGGTGTGATGTATAATGAGTTAGGTTCAGTTTTGACTTGCACATCCTTCCCACTTGTATCTCACCTTTAGAAGCAGGTAAAAGGCTTAGCATTTCATCACGAAAGCCGCTCTCAGAGGTGTCCCAACTTCTCCAGGCTGGGGTGTTCAAGATTGACCTGCCCTTTTGAGTTACACAAACTGGATCAACCCTGACTTTCTGCTGCTTTGGATGTGCAGAGGGCAGGGATGTTGGCTGGCAGAGTGCTGGGAAGCCTGTGTGCACCCGCCCTTCTAGGAGAGAGGCAGCTTGGATTCACCCAGAGCCTCTTGCGAGACTGGTTGGGTTGGAGCTTAGCGACGCGCCACGTAGAGCCTGGGAGACTGACCAGAAGTTTGCTCATCCTAAGGAGTGTCCATCCCTGTGGAAGAGGGATAATAAGCATCTTTCTTTCCTCCTCCCTTCCTCCAGCTTATCCATGGCACAGTGGTGGATACTGCGATCGTCTTTCCCCACCGGCTGGGGCTGCCTTACAAACGGGCTCTCCGCACGCTGATGGCAGACTACCTCAAGCGCATCATCCAGGACAATGGTGAGACCAAGGAGGAGCTGGGAGAGACTCTCATGTCCCTTCCCACCTGGATGTGGGCTCCCTGGACATGCCTTTCTCTCTGTCTCTCCCCAAACCCCGTCCTCTTGCTCCTACTCTTTCTTCTCCTGCATAGTGTCTGGCAGTAGCTGTGACTGTGACAGCTTAGGAAGTCTCTGCCAGTCAGTTTCAGTTTAGCCCTCTCCTGAAAGGCCACAGCACTTGCTTCTTGCCTTTCTGTGCTAAGTGGGGACCAGAGAAGTGGTGCCAGAAGGCCAGAGGTAGCTCTGTCAAGGCCGTGTCATGTCCTCCCTTCTCCCTCTGGCAAACTGAGCTTGACCTTTCTGTTGGAAGCATGGCATGTTCCTTTTTGTCTTCCTTGAGCACATTGGAAACACACTACTGTGGAGACTAAGGCCTCTCTGACCAGCTATTCCATACCCTGTGGGCCTACAGACAGACCAGCATGATTTCAGTCTTTAATTTAACCAAGGAAATGGTGTCAGGCTGAAGTCCAGAAAAGATGTGTTTAGTGATTTTTTTTTTTTGCTGGACTTCAGCCTGATTTAGGGGAATTGCCTACAGGAAAGCTGGGAGGGGCTCTTGATCAGGGAGTGCAGGGATGGCCCGAGGGGGAACAGTTTTGAGCTGAAAGAGGGGAGATTGAGTTGAGATCTTGGGGAGAAATGTTTTGCTGTGAGGGTGGGGAGGCCCTGGCCCAGGTTGCCCAGAGCAGTGGTGGCTGTCCCATCCCTGGAGGTGTTCAAGGCCAGGCTGGATGGGGCTTTGAGCCCCCTGATCCAGTGGGAGGTGTCCCTGGCCATGGCAGGGGGGTGGAACTGGATGGGCTTTGAGGTCCCTTCCAATCCAAACCATTCCAAGATTCTATGAAGTTCTTCTACTTTAAATACCTTCCTGTGGGTCACGGTGGCTGTAGATGGAGCTGTGGTTGCTGTGGCAGAGAACAGGGAGCAGCTGGGCCAGCAGAGTCAGGCAGGGCTGTGCTTTGTGCTGTGTGCAGACAGCCCTGCTCATAACTGCTGTCCTTGTCCTTCTCTCCCCAGTGGAAGGACACGACTCCAGCGAGGATGCCAGAGCTTGCATGGAGCTGATGGTCTGGAAGATCAAAGAAGATGCTAAAGTGAAACGATGACCTGCGCTTTTCTCTCTCTCCCGTTCCTCCTCCACCTCTTTGAAGCAGTGCAATAAATGCTCAGAGTAACACTGTCCACCTGTACCCAGCGCATGCTACCCCAGACCCCCCGTGCACTCACAGGTATCTGTGGGACTTCAGGACTGCACCAGCTCACTGCCTGCAGGTCCCTGTGTCCAGGTAGTGGCTCTCAGATCCTCTTTACTCCACCTGAGGGATACTCTGTGGTACAACAATTGCCTCGAGGGCATGGCGAGGTGGTTTTGAGTAGCACAGCCAGAAAGAACTTGGTTCCTAGGAGAAGCTTTCGTAGAGGTAGGTTGGATATGTGCAGAAGGATCTTTCTGGTTCAGTTAAAGGTAGACCTTTTTCTTTTTTTGTTTTTCCAATGTAACTTAAGTTGCCTCTGTACTCCAAAGCAGGTGAATTCCCTCGGTGTTTGGAGATGGGGGAAATGGAAGGAAGTTGGGCAGGAAGCTGTAAAGTGAGTGGATTGTGTAGCTGGTGTGTGAGCAGCAAGAAAGGGTGGTGAGAGCCGAGGATCGAGCGCTCTGGGAGGAGATCCTGGTGAGGTCCCACTGTGGATGATGAAGCTGGAGCTGCAGGAGAGAAGAGGCTGTTTCTGAGAGCATCTGGTGGGAGCAGCAGGTTGGAGAGGGATGAGATGGGGTCAGGGGAACTGCCAGGTGATCTCTCCGGTGAAGGGTGACATCGTGGCTGGAAAAGGGAGAAGCCACAAGTGTCAGACCTCACCCAGACCTCAGGGAGCTCTGTGTGTAGCAGTGAGGCCAGGAATGGTGTGGCTGGCACAATTCAGGCTCCCAGAGCCAAGCAGCAGCAGGGAGGACAGTGGTAAGAGCAGGCATTGTGTCCTTGTGGGTTGGGACAAACTGTCCTTCCCCTGGCCCTGAGCTTCCAGCATGGCTCCAGCAAGCTCCTCGGTAGGGATCACAGCTTTTGAGTGCAGCTAAGATTGCACCTAAGGGTGACCTCTTGTGGTGTGCAGGACTTCCCACCAGTCTGTGCCTGAGAGCAGGGACTCGATGCAGCCAAAAGCAATAGGTAAAAATCAACTCTTTTAAACTTGTTTACATGTTGAGTGTTTAAGAAGAGCAAAAGACCCAGTTATTGTCCGGGCCCTGGACAGAAACAACTGTCAAGAGTTGTTCCTGTGGCAGACAGGCTCCAGTGGTCTCTCTCTACCCATGATCTGTTGCTGTTGGGGGAACAACAGAGCTGGTGGAAATGATCCCTGGTAAATGAGGTCTTTTAGCTGAGGTCCAGAGTCAGCCCAGCCCAGTTACAGCTGGGTGTTGGAGCAGGGGGGACAGGAATCACTTCCCAGCACTGGCTGGGGTGGTCCCAGCTCCGCATCCCTGCGTGGGGCAGCTGGTGGCAGTGGGGCAGGGGAGCTGCTGGGTCTTGGTTTCTGTTGGAGCTGTTGGGTCTGGCAGCAGGGGGTTTGGAGCTGCTGTCCTGATCCCCTCCAAGGCCAGTGTGGTGGTGGTGGGCTCAGAGCTGAGGGATGCGCTGTGTGGCCTCCAGCACATCCCACTGCCCTGGTTCCTCTGTGGCCAGCGTGGTGGTGGGCTGGGCCGTGTGCCATGTGCAGGAGTGTCCTCTTTGGGCCCCTCTGCAGGTGCTGGTAGGTGTGCAAGCCCTGGCAGGCTCTACCATCCCACTGCTGTCTGCGGAGGTGAGGATGTGGCTTCCTGACCAGGCTCTCCTGAAACCACCAGGAGAAGTGGGGGCTGTGGAGGCTCCGGTTAGCGCTGAGCCCGTTTGGCGGGCGGTGGCAAGGGCTCCCAGCCTTGTCCCCAGTCCCAATTCCTGGCTGTGCCACTCCCCAGTGCTCTGGAGGGCACCTCGCATCACCTCTCCTCACAGCCCACCTTTGCTAAGCATTGCAGCTTCCTCCTTCCCTGCCCTGGTGCTTCCATGTGAAGGTCACCTTATCTCATCCCCCTCTCCGATTGCCTGCAAGGAATGATTTTCATCCTGCCCAGGCCATGGGAGAGATGGAGAGAGCATCCAGTGCTTCCTGACCAGGGAAGGAAGGTTTGGTCCCACTTCTGCCTCTTTTCCTTGTTTATCCTTGGCTGCAGTGATGGAACAGACCTGGAGCAGCCCTGCAGATCCACCACGCAGCCACAGTAGATTCCAAAACTGGCTCTTGCTTGAGGTTTCCCCATTACTCAGCAGGCATTTCCAGCTTCCTGACCCTCTCCTGCAGCGCTGCCTTCCCTGGAAAAGCCAGCCCATGGTGTGCTGGTGTCCTGCTTGGGAAGCTGGTGGCTTGGCTTGATCCCACCATCTGGGCTTGGAGAAGGCAGAGCCTCAGGACTCCAGGGTGTGTTTCTCTCAGCACGGGTCCTGCCGGGCCAGGAGACCTCGGCCATTCCCCGTTCCTTGCCCCACGGATCATCTGAGACCCCTTAAAATGTGGCTTTTGGAGTGGGCTGTGGGGTTGTTGCCTGTCTTGTTGTCAGTGGGGCAGTGGGACCAGTTCCACCCACGCTGTCAGTGTGGCTCAGAGCAAGTGTCTGACCCACGGGGCTGCCCTCACCTCCACCCCTGGGCGCCGACACACTGTAAAGCCAGAGGTTTGTGGTTGTTAAGAGGGTTTGGGTTGTACATAACTCTTGTAACCTGTAACTTTTTGTACTTTTTTTGTTTTTAATAAAAGAGTGTTGGTTAGACGCACGCTCCTGAGCCTGGGTCTGCTCTGCCTGCGGCCAGACTGGGCAGGGTGGGTGTTGGTGTGCCTGGGCAGGCTCCCCTGGAGCATCCCTCCAGCTCTGGTTCTGTCCTCTGTGTCCTCTCCAAGTGGCTCTGCAGCCAATCCTGGCCTTCCCTCCACACTCCTCCTCACTACAGCCTTTCCCTTGGCCAGCCCTGCAGTTGCTCCTTGGCTGAAGCTCGGGCACATTGGCCACTCCACCCCATGCCTCAGTTTCCCCCAGGGTGGCAGCAGATGCCTGCATCCCCCACCATGGGCCCTGCTTCCAGCCCAGCTCCAAGGTGATGCCCACAGTGCCTGGGCCGTATCCTGGCTCTGTGCAAACCTTGGTCCTCTTTCCTCCATCCTAGAGCCCTGGAGCACTCTCCTCAGTGTCCTCCCACCAGGCTCCCCAGGAGATCTTTTATCAATCTCACAAATGGGGCAGGAATTAAAGTGCCAAGCAAAGGAGCTGATTCAGCACAGAGGAAGAGGTGAAGGTAAAAAGTTCAAATACAAAAATAATAGGCTATTAGATGACCTCACTGGCAATGTGTTTTATTTAACGTGCTGGTGATGGCTTGGCCGTGGCAGCACTTACTTAGGATGCTGTAAAAGTCACGGCTGACCTGTGTTCTCAGCCACCTCCACGGGCAGGGAGGTGCCGGGTGTGCCGAGCTCTGGCATGAACTTCCCGGGATGCCATCACCTTCCTGCCCCTCTCCTCCTGCCGTGTCCCCATCCTGCAGGTCACCCATGTGCTGGGATGTGCCAGAAGGGGACTGACACCCCGAGGTGGCACCAACTGCCAGGGAACCGCTGTGGTGCCCAAAGCCTTTAGCTTTGTGCTTTTTCAGAGGGTGGAAGGGACCCTCTGAGACCCCTCTGGGGCAAGGTCTGAGCAGGTGGGAGTTGTAGAGTTGCGAGAGCACTGGTCCCAGGTGGGCACTGGTCAGACAGACAGACAGACACCAGTGCTACAGGTTGGATCTTAGGAGCACTGTTGGAGTAGGAGCATCACCAACAGACCTTGCTTTCCTGCTCACTGAAGCCTTTGCCCCTTCGAGATGCTTCACCCTGACTCAAAATGCAGCCCCGGGGGCGGGTGCTGCCTCTCCCCCTGCCACCACCTCGGCTTTCGGGCGCTGCAGCTGAATTGGGGGAAGGAACCGAGCAGAGAGACCCCTGAGCTGGAACCCTGCTCCCTTGGGAAGGCCAGAGCGGTGCCGGCAGCTCCTTCAGGGTGAGCTGAAACTTAGAGAGGTGAAATGAAGCAGCTTGTTCAGCCTGGAGAAGAGAGAGCTGCGGGGAGAGCTTAGAACAGCCTCCCAGGACTGAAAGGGGCTCCAGGAAAGCTGGGGAGGGGCTCTTGATCAGGGAATGCAGGGATAGGACAAAGGGGAATGGTTTTGAGCTGAAAGAGGGGAGATTGAGATGAGATCTTAGGGAGAAATGTTTTGCTGTGAGGGTGGGGAGGCCCTGGCCCAGGTTGCCCAGAGCAGTGGTGGCTGCCCCATCCCTGGAGGTGTTCAAGGCCAGATTGGATGGGGCTTTGAGCCCCCTGATCCAGTGGGAGATGTCCCTGCCCATGTCAGAGGGTTGGAACTGGATGGGCTTTGAGACCACTTCAAACCCAAACCATTCCATGATTCTATGATTCCATAAAAAGCTCTGTTTCCAGCTCAGAGGTTACAAATCCCCCCCTTTGCCTCCCCTGGCTGGGCTCTGGCCCCATTCCTGCACTCTCTGCTCCCATCGATCTGCGGAAACAGCCTCTGGGCCCCATCCCGGTCGGAGCTCTTTGCCAGTGGATCGGTGCCACCGGGCTGGCCGTGTCCTCAGAGCTGTCACAGCTACAGTGCCCTGCTGGGTCCCTGGCGGTGCTGCCAGAGCTTGTTTTGGCCCCACTCAGGGGCAGCGAGGAGGGGGGAACCTGCCCTACTCCTACCTCCACTACACTTTGCTTTTCCAAGCAGGGAGGGAATTTCCAAACCTGAATCAAAGCAGCCTCAACCCCAAACCTGCCCCTTTGCAAGAAAGGGGTTTGGGCAATATCTGCCCTGGTTGGGCACTTGGTGGTCATTCTGTGCCCCTCTTCTGCCCGTAGCTGAGACCGGGCAGCTCATCACATGCAACCCTGCCTTTGCCGATGCTGCCAGGGTCTGCATCTCATCCTGGGATCCACCTCATCCTGGGATCCATCTCATCCTGCAGCATCATCCCCCAGGGAGGAGCATCTGTGGGGCATCCATGTGCCACCCCCTGCCACCGAGACACCCAGCGTGGGTCAGAAGTAACCACAGCCATCGATCCTCTCTTTAAAAACTTCTCACCGCGGTTTGTTTGGGGCTTCCAGGAGGGCAAGGGCTGGGGGATGAGTATCCATCACTCACCAGGGATGCCCAGGCATATGTGAGCAGGCAGGGAAGCTCTGAAGGTAGTGATGTCAGTGTGGTAAAGCCCTTTTTCCTATGATTGATGGGGACAGGGACATCATGGCAGCATCTTCTCCCTCTGCACTCCTCCTCGCTGCAGCCTCTTGGTTGGTCAGGCCCGTGGTTGCTCCTTGGCTGCAGCTTGGGCAACGTTGGCCACCCAGCCTTGTGCCTCAGGGGATGGTGCCAGGTGTCTCCACCGTGGTCCCAGACCCCCAGTGTGCCCTGCAGTGAGAGGTTCCCTACACACAGGGATCCCTGTTCCCAGCCCTAAACCTGCGGCAGGGCAAGGTGGGTGACACTGAGGTCCTCCTGCCCCCTCCATCAACCAGTGAGAGAGGGGAACTGGTCAGACTAGGGAGAAAGGGCTGACAGGGGGCATGAAAACAGGTCATCACTGGTAAAGACATGGAGCTGTTGGAGCGAATCCAGAGAAGGCCACGGAGATGATCCGAGGGCTGAGGCACCTCCTGTAGGAGGACAGGCTGAGAGAGTTGGGGTTGTTGAGCCTGGAGAGGAGAAGGCTCTGGGGAGACCTTAGAGCAGCCTCCCAGGACTGAAAGGGGCTCCAGGAAAGCTGTGGAGGGGCTCTTGATCAGGGAGTGCAGGGATAGGACAAGGGGGAATGGTTTTAAATTGGAAAGGAGAAGATTTAGATGAGATATTAGGAAGGAATTCTGCACAGTGAAAGTGGGGAGGCCCTGGCCCAGGTTCCCAGGGAAGCTGTCTCTGCCCCATCCCTGGAGGTGTTGAAGGCCAGGTTGGATGGTGCTTTGATCCCCCTGATCCAGTGGGAGGTGTCCCTGCGCATGGCAGGGGGTTGGAACTGGATGGGCTTTGAGGTCCCTTCCAACCCAAACCATTCCATGATTCCATGCCCAGCGCTGCTCCTTGGCCCAGGGTGCCTGCGGGCTGCTCAGGAGCAGAGGAAGTTGTGGGTGCTGGGCAGGAAGGAGGGCGGCTGCCAACTGGTTGTGCAGGTTTGGGAGGAGGAGGGTGAGTTTTTGGGAGCTGGAGGCGGGTGCTGGGTGCCAAGGACATCGCTTGCTCCTTCCATCGCCTCCGTGTGCGGCAGTTCTGGTCCAGGGGCGCGTGGGAGGAAGCAGCCACGGCCAGAGGCAGCTCCATCACCCCGATCCATCGCACCCTGGGTTATCCCACAGCACCAGCCCCATGGGAAAGGCCTGGGGGAGGTTTCCTCTTCCTCCTCAGGAGGTGAGGATGGGGATGGAACCAAACCCACTGCCAGCACGGCAGGTTGGGTGTCACCCAGTGCCCTGTGGGGATATGGGAACCTGGGGACATAGGGATATGGGGATATTGGGACAATAGGGATATGGGGATATAGGGATATGGGAAGATGGAGACATGGGGACATGAGAACATGGGGACAAAAGGATATGGGAATATGGGAACACAGGGACACGGGGATATAGGGACATGGGGATATGGGGACATGGGGATATGGGGACATGGGACAAAGGTATATGGGTACACAGGGACACGAGGATATAGGGACATGGGGATATGGGGACACAAGGACATGGGATATTGGGATATGGGGACATAAGGACATGGATATAGGGGTATGGGGACATGGGGGCACAGAGACAGGGATATGGGGATATGGGGACATGGGGATACGGGGACATGGGACAAAGCAATATGGGAACACAGGGACATGGGGATATGGGATATGGGGACACAAGGACATGGGATATGGGGATATGGGGACATGGGGGCACAGAGACATAGGGATATGGGGATATATGGATAAGAGGATATAGGGATATGGGAACATGGAGACACGGGGACATGAGAATATGGGGACAAAGGGATAAGGGAACACAGGGACATGGGGATATAGGGACATGGGGATATGGAGACACGGGGACACAAGGACATGGGATATTGGGATATTGGGACACAAGGATGTGGACATGGGGGTATGGGGACACGGGGACAGAGACATAGGGATATGGGGATATATGGATAAGGGGATATGGGGATATGGGGACATGAGAACACGGGGACAAAGGGATAAGGGAACACAGGTACATGGGGATATAGGGACATGGGGATATGGGGACACAGGGGTATAGGGACATCGGGACACGGGGATATGAGGACACATGGACACAGGGACATGGGGACACAGGGATACGGGAATATGGGGACATGGGGACGGGATGCAGCCACATTGTTTATGGACCTCAAGCGAGTTATTCATGACTGTGCAGTAAATGCTTTATGGACTGCCAGGCCAGCACTTGGTTAATTGCCTCCGGGTTTCTGTGGTTAATTGCAGCCAGCAATTAATCTAAGCATGGCCAAAGCAGGACCACTGCGGCGGGGCCTCGCTGCGGGATGAGTGCGGGGCAGGAGGGGAGGGCTGGGACACAGCGGGCTGGCTCTTGTCTCATCAGCTGCTGCCACTAACGAGGTGGCCTCTGGCCCCAGCTGGGTTTGCGGTCCCAGCGCTGTCACCTCGGGGCGGCTCGGAGGCCGCGTGGTTTGTTCGTGCCTTTGGCCTCCTCTTCCTCAGCTGGCCCTGCTCCCATCTGCCTTGGTCCTCAGGGCTTGAGCCCCTCCGAGCTGCTGATAGACCCTGGGGACTGAACGCTCCCCAGTGAAACCAGTTCAGCCCTGGAGCAACCCGAATCTGCCCAAACCCCATCCTGGAGATGCTCATGGCCACTCATCAGACCCAGTTTGGAACCACCCCTTTGTCACCTTGGGAGTGCTCAGAGGCAGTAGGATTTGTTTGTGCCTTTGACCCCTTCTTCCTCAGTTGGCCCTGCTCCTGTTTTCCTTGGTCTTCAAGGCTGGAGCTCCTCCAAGCTGCTGCCAGACCCTGGGACTTCTGGAGGGTGACTGAATGGTCCCCAGTGAAACCAGTTCAGCCCTGGAGCAACCCGAATCTGCCTGCTCTCTGCCTAAACCCACCCTGGAGATGCTCATGCCCACCCGTTACCCTCAGACCCAGTTTGGGGCCACTTCCCTGTCCCCCAAGGATGGTGGCAGGGATGCCCCAGCCGTGATGCTGCATCCCCATCCCCAGCAGATCCCACGGGAATGGCTCCCTCAGCAGCAGCAGCAGCAGCAGCTCCAGTTTGTTTGGAACCAAGCCACGCCGAGATGATAAATCAGGGCAGGTTTGGAGAAATCAGGGCAGGTTTGGAGCTGTGCCCAGCTGCCAGCAAGGAGGGGGAGCCCGGGGGTGCCCAGCAAGGGTGTCCCGGCAGCGGGCAGGGAGCCAGGGCAGGGCTGGAGGTGCGGCGTAGGCTGTCCCCACAGTCCCTGCGTGGGGCAGGATGGGTGGCACCAGTCCTGCTTGGCACCTCGGCGGCAGGAGCTCAGCAGAGGTGTGGGCAGGATCGGTGCAGGTACGGGGGGGACCCAGGGGAGGGAGCGTGGAGAGCATCCCCCCACCTCAGAGCAGCAGGAGCTGCCATCCTCCTCCTGCTCACTTTGGGGGAACCCTGGGGGCTGGAGTGGGTCTGTTGGTGGTGGAGGGACATTGCTGGGGGGGTGCTTCAAGGCTCCTCGTGGTGTGAATGTTGGGGTTGTCCTGTGCAGGGACAGGAGTTGGACTCGATGATCCTTGTGGGGCCCTTCCAACTCGGGACGCTCTGTGATTCTTCTGGGAGCTGCATTGCTCCCTGTAGACCCTGGGATGGAAGAGGGGGCCTCCCCCCCCGGTGCTGTGGTTGGGTGTTGGGCATGGAGGAGCATTTTGGGGCTGGGGAAAGCCACCTTTTCATAGAACACGGTCTCAAATCCATGGTGGGCTTGTTCAAAGGCTGAGGTGGTGCATGGGAATCAGGGAATGGGTTGGGTTAGAAAGGACCTTAAAGCCCATCCAGTTCCAACCCCCTACCATGGGCAGGGACACCTCCCATTGGACCAGGGTGCTCAAAGCCCCATTCAACCTGGCCTTTTCACCTGGACTCACATCGAAATCAGGGTGAGTGGAGGGAAACTCACGGCTCGGGTGCATCCTCGGAGCTGGGGAAAAAGCCCTGAGAGGTTTTAATGAGCCGTGATCCACCCGGTCGGAGCGCGGGGGCGTTTCCGGCGTGACGAGGGCAGGAGGAGGCATGAATCGGCTGCTGGCACAGGCACCCACCCACTCACTCATCACCCATCCTCGGGGTGGTGTCACCCAGGGGTTGGCTGTCACTATGGGGCTGAGAGTGGGGTGATGGGGGGGTCCCAGGGGTGGTGGCACCCACGGGAATGCTGTGAGCAGGTAAACAACAGCGACACTGGCAGCAGCTCCAGGCAGGGAATTGGGGCTCAAGGGGCTTCCATTCCCCTTATTTTGGCTAGGAGGGAATAGAAAGGTATCCCCAGCCACGGGTGCTCCCAGGAAACCCAACATAACTCCCACTGATCCTTGAACTGAAAAAAACCCTCAATGTTTATCCAGAGATTTTTGGAAACAAAAGCACCACAGAACCCCCACGGCCACGCTCGGGTCAGCGTGTGACACAAATCCTTGCTTCACTAACCTGAGCCAAACCCTTATGGCACAGTGCCCTCTCCTACTTAAACCTGGCTTGTGCTCAGCCATGGGAACCTCCACTTAGCCTAAAATTATGGTTGGGTTTTTTTTGGGGGGTGAGAAAGCCTTACTTTGAGTATTGTTCACACCCAGTTGCTGCTTCACAGCCCTCAGGGAGCTGCAGGACGGGACGTTCTCTGCGTGGAACCAGTTCATCCCAGGCATTGAGCTGGAGGAACATGCTGTGGGTTCATAAATCATTGTGGGTCTAAACGAGGTGTGGAGCAGCGGTCAGAGGGTGGTTTGTGCCTTTGGCCACCGCTGGCCCATTCTGGCCCCAGGAAGCCACGGGCTGGGGCTGGCGCAGGGTTTGGCTGGGTGCCCTGGCACCCACTCCCAGCCTGTTCCCACCTGCTGAAAGTGCAACTTTAATTTCTAATTATTGAGGTGATGAGTGAGGTTTGTCAAGAGGTTTCTTGGAAATTAGTTTTTTTGGAAAACTCCTTGAACCTATTTCTCCAGTGCTTTGAATTGTTCTTCTTTCCCCCTCCTTTTCTTCCTTTCCCCCTCCTTTTCTTCCTTTTCCCTCCTTTTCTTCCTTTTCCCCTCCTTTTCTTCCTTTTCCCCTCCTTTTCTTCCTTTTCCCCTCCTTTTCTTCCTTTTCCCCTCCTTTTCTTCCTTCTCCCCTCCTTTTCTTCCTTTCCCCCTGCTCCTGGGCTCTGGCACGGAGCTGCTTTCCCACGAGCCTTTGCCCAGCTCTCAGCTCCACGGAGGGTCCCACATCTGCCAACTGAAGGTGCTTAATTAGCTGTAATTTCATCTGGCACCACCCGGGAGCAGAGAAACAGCACACGGAGCGGGAAATGGGATCACGACTGGGTACAACAGGGCTTGGCGATGCCAAGCGCAGCGGGGACAGGATGCAGAGCCAACTTCAGGCCTGATCTTGATCCAAGAGGGACCTTCTGAAGGGATGACCACAGACAAAAGTGAGGTAGGGTTGTTAAGAAGAGGAGGCTGAGGGGAGACCTCATCGCTCTCTGCAGACAGACCAGCGCCCACCTCACCACAACCCCCTTTCCAGGAGCTGCAGAGAGCGATGAGGTCTCCCCTCAGCCTCCTCTTATCCAGGATAAACATCTCCAGGTCCATCAGCCACTTCCAGAACCCCTGGGAGCCCCTTCCCCTTCTCTGGATGAACTCCAGCTCCTCAATGTCCTTCTTGTAGTGAGGGACCCAAAACTGAACCCAGGATTCGAGGAGCATCAGGAAGAGAAGGAGACACTGGGGTGTAAGGATGGGAAAAAGAAGTGACTAAAGGAGTAAAAGAAAAAAATAATGGCAGGGACAAACTTCTGTGTGGGATTATTTAATAATGAGGTAATTAATGCTTTATCCCTCACTGACTCTTTTCACGTAAGGATCACAAAGTGCTTCACAAACATTAATTAATCTTCCCTATTGTACTTCCAAGGAAGGTCATTGAGCTACTGAACGTGAGGGAAATATTGTCATTGATGAAGGTGGATGCTCTTGAGGCATGACGGATGCTGGGGGGTGATGGCAGGATGGGGAGAGCATCTCTTCCTTGCTGATGGTTTCAAATGACTTCCCATAACTTCCTCAGAGAGAAAAATAGCTTTGAGTTGCCACGGGCAGCAGGGATTGAGTGGAGGTGGGTCTGGAAGGCGGCCCATGCCAAAGGTATTGAGCATCCCTGAGGACGTGGAGAAGGCAGGGGTTTATCCAGGCAGCCTCCAGCACCAACGGCCACACAAGGTCTGAGTGAGGCACTCGTGAAGGGCAAAAGCTGTGACTGTTGGAAAACAGTGCCAGGGTGAAGTGGGTTTCAGTTCAGATCTGAGCTGTTGTTGCTCCTGCCAAAGGCAGAACATCAGGTGTCAAAGGGAGAAAGATCTCTTGATGTCACCAGCGTGTGACCTTCACACGGCCACAGAGCACTGTGTGTCAGTGAGGGGTTCTTACATCTCCGGAACCATAGAATCATGGAATGGTTTGAGTTGGAAGGGACCTCAAAGCCCATCCAGTTCCACCCCCTGCCATGGGTAGGGACACCTCCCACTGGATCAGGGGGCTCAAAGCCCCATCCAACCTGGCCTTGAACCCCTCCACAGATGGGGCAGCCACCACTGCTCTGGGCAACTTGGGCCAGGGCCTCCCCACCCTCACAGCAAAACATTTCTCCCTAAGATTTCATCTCAATCTCCCCTGCTTCAGCTGAAAACCATTCCCCCTCATCCTATCCCAGCACTCCCTGATCAAGAGCCCCTCCCCAGCTTTCCTGGAGCCCCTTTCAGTCCTGGGAGGCTGCTCTAAGATCTCTCCAGAGCCTTCTCTTCTCCAGGCTCAGCCTGTCCTCGTATGGGATAGCAAAAAGGTCTAAGTGTGCTCAGAAGAGCGACCCTTCTGCACAATGTCCTGCCCTGGAGAGGTGGAGAGCCCAGCTTTGGGCTGTTGGAGCATCCTGGTGGGATCACGCCGTTGTTGCTCAGTGTTGGTTGTCCTTGCTCCTAGATCCTGGCAGTGGTGCCAACATGACTGTGCAAGACCCAGCCTCAGAATTCCTGCCTGAAAAGAAGCAGCTGCCAGGTCAGTGTGCAACAAGTGTGTTTTGGGGTTGTTCTTTGTTTTCTATACAGTTTATGGGAAAGTCAGAGGTGGGACAGGGTTGTGAGATGGGGAGGACACAGATTTGGTGTGAAATTCCCTGCTCCTGCGGTGAGATTGGACCAGATTATCTGTAAATATCCCTTCCAAACCAAAGCATTTGATGAGTACACCTTGAGTCTTGTGTTCAGTTCTGGGCCCCTCAGTTTAAGAAAGATATTGAGGGGCTGGAGAGGGTCCAGAGAAGAGCAACAAAACTGGTGAAGGGACTTGAGCACAAGTGCTATGAAGAGAGGCTGAGGGAGCTGGGGTTGTTTATCCTGGAGAAGAGGAGGCTCAGGGGTGACCTCATCGCTCTCTACAACTGTCTGAAAGGAGGTTGTAGTCAGGTGAGGGTTGGTCTCTTCTCTCAGTCAACCAGCAACAGAACAAGAGGGCACGAGCTCAGACTCTGCCAGGGAAGGTTTAGGCTGGATATCAGAAAAAAGTTCTTCACAGAGCGAATAATCAGACATTGGAATGGCCTGGCCAGAGAGGGGGTGGATTCACCATCCCTGGAGGTTTTTAAAATAAGACTGGATGTGGCACTTAGTGCCATGATCTAGTAACCATGATAGTGTGGCATTAAGGGCTGGACTTGATGATCTTGGAGGTCTCTTCCAACCCAGATAATTCTATGATTCTATGATTCTATGAAATGGTCTGGAAGGACTGAGCATCAGCTGGGGCTCAGGAGCTGGGGAACACAGTTGGATGTCCCTTGCTTGGTGGTTTCTGTCCTGGGACAGCAAAAATGAAACGAGGAGAGGAACGAGCAGCCTTCAGAATAGCAAAGGCTGCGCTTGGAGGAGTTGCCCTTCACCTGGCCTGGTTATACCAAACCTGAGCCCAGATGATTGGCCTGGGACTCAAGAGGGGAAGTGTGAGCAGCAATCCTGTATCTCTGGAAGCTTCTGGCCTCCTGCCCACTCTGTCTGCTCTGTGACCCAGTTGACTCCAAGGACCCAGCTCTGTCCCAGTTATATCTCCAGCAGCTCTCAGGGTGTAGGTGCATCATGGAAAGCCCATTTGGCCAGCAGTTGGTCACCACGAGCCTGGTGGCACCATCATCACTCTCTACAACTGCCTGAAAGGAGGTTGTGGTGAGGTGGGTGTTGGGCTCTTCTCCCAAGTAGCAAGTGATGGGATGAGAGGAAATGACCTCAAGTTGCACCAGGGGAGGTTTAGATTGGATATGAGGAAAAATTTCTTCCCTGACAGAGTGGTGAAGCCCTGGCAGAGGCTGCCCAGGGCAGTGGTGGAGTCTCCATCCCTGGAGGGGTTCAAAACTTGTGTAGATGTGGTGCTTTGGGACTTGATTTAGTAGGGATGGTGGTGTTGGACTTGAGTCATGGTTTAGTACGTATGGTGGGGTTGGACTTGCTGATCTTAGAGGGCATTTCCAACCTTAATGATTCCACGATTCTGTGATCACACATCCTTGGAGGCCAGAGGCTGATGGCCAGGGCCTGGCTCTGATGGCAGCTGGTGGATATCCCTTTGCTTTCCCAGCTTTCACCTGGGAGGTGAGGGCCAACGACCGGAGCTACCACACACAGTTCAAGAAGAAAGTTGCCTTCTGTCTGACCAAGAAGAAATATGCGGTGAGTCAGCCTGGGCATTCCCCAGCTCCAGACATCCTGAGCTGGTGGTGGTTATGGATGACATGACAGAGGTGCTTCAGAGCCATCTCCAGTCAGATAGAGAGTGACCTACGTAAATCCTCAATGAAAAGGAAGGGCTTCTCCCTGCCTGGTGGCCCAGCTGCCCTCTGAAGCTCTCAGGCAAGGAGCAGAACTCCATGAAGGATGCTTTGGGGTCTGATGGTCAAATCAAAAGAAAGAAAGAAAGTTTTGGTTGAAGGAGATCTTTTGTCCCAGCTGCATGATGACCATTTGTTGGGGGACAGCTGGGCGTGCTTTAGATAATCTGAAGCAACACATTTTGTTTAATTTTTAAGTTTTACGGCCCTTTGTTCTACCAAATCTTCTTGAAGTGGCAGTTGGGGACTCGGTTTAGTAGGGCTGGTGTGGTTGGGCTGAAGGTTGGACTTGATGACCTTAGAGGTCTTTTCCAACCTTAATGATTCTATGGTTATTTTTCTTTATAGCTTTTGTAGATTTTTAAAGGCATCTCTTATACCATAAAAGTTGAGAAGTCCTAAAAATACCTGAAGGTTCTTGGCACTTTCAAAACTCATCCTTGGCTTCCCTTGGTTGAACTCCCACCATGGCTCTGACCTGCCTTTCTTCTGCAGGGCAATGCCATTAAGACAGCCAAGTACAACATCTTCACCTTCCTCCCGCTGAACCTCTACGAGCAGTTCCACCGAATGGCCAACGTCTACTTTGTCTTTGTCATCCTCTTACAGGTGAGATGGACAGCAAGGTGGGAGCAAGGAGGAAGGAGGGTGGTCTGGTATTTAGAGCAGGGGCCTCTGGTCTAAAATGGTGTCAAAGATGCTGCTTTTTTGGTGGTGTTCATTGTCATAGAATCATAGAACCATGAAATGATTTGGGTTGGAAGGGGCCTCAAAGCCCATCCAGTTCCACCACCACTGCCATGGGCAGGGACACCTCCCACTGGATTGGGGGCTCAAAGCCCCATCCAACCTGGCCTTGAACACCTCCAGGGATGGAGCAGCCACCACTTCTCTGGGCAACCTGGGCCAGGGCCTCCCCACCCTCACAGCAAAACATTTCTCCCTAAGATCTCATCTCAATCTCCCCTCTTTGAGCTCAAAACCATTTCCCCTCATCCTATCCCTGCACTCTCTGATCAAGAGGCCCTCCCCAGCTCTCCTGGAGCCCCTTTCTGCACTGGGAAGCTGCTCTAAAGTCTCCCCAGAGCCTTCTCTTCTCCAGGCTGAAAAACCCCAGCTCTCTCAGCCTGTCCTCGTACTGGAGGTGCTCCAGTCCTCAGATCATCTCCATGGCCTTGTCTGGACTCACTCCAACAGCTCCCTGTCCTTCCTGTGCTGAGGACTCTGGAACTGAATGCAGCACTCCCACCTTCCAAATTCAGGGATCCACATGCATTTCACACATTCAGTTTAAAAGGAGGTGGAAAATCAACAGAACAGTTCTCTGTAGACAGAGATGTTGGTTTGATGCTTCTTAGATGGGTTCCTGCCATCCTCAGGCGCTGGCGGAGGAGGGGAGCTGGGAGCAAGGGGAGTTGCTCAGTCACTCCAAGTGTCCCAATGTGGGATGAAAGTTGTGTCAGTGGTGTAAATTTCTCCTTCTCCAGACCTTCCCTGAGATCTCCACGCTGCCCTGGTACACTCTGCTCTTGCCTCTGAGCTGCCTTCTCACCATCCGGGGTCTACGAGACCTGATCGATGACTTTGTGAGTATGGGTTGGAGCGAAAGGCTGCGAGTGCTGGGTGTGAGTCCTCGGGTCGATGGTCAACAGAAAGGACCCCTTCGCTCTGGGGTGAGCTGAAAACCTTGGGGATTGCTGTCGTTCATTGTTCCTGACGTCCCATCAACTCTTCCACGTCCAAAACGCTTTGTAGTTTCCCTGGGGAAGGATGTGGCTGCCTGGTTGCTTTCCTTGGTCTCTGGACTCCCATCCCTGTCATCTTTAATACTTTCAACAATGATTGTATTCCCAGGTTGGTCCCCAGAGGTACCCTGGGGAAATTTTGCCTCTTTATTCATTAGAACACGCCTTCTGATTCCTTCAGAAAGCAGATCTTGCTCTGGGCCTGAGGAGGACAATGGTAGCATTGAGAGGGTTGTTTTCACGGGACAAGGAATCCAGCACAGCCCACCCCTTTCCTTTGGCTTCTCTTTTTCTCTCCTCCACGCAGGGCCGTCACCAAAGTGACAGGAGCATCAACAGCAGACCATGTGAAATCCTGTCTGGGAAAAGGTGAGGAGCTTAGGAAGCTGTACCTGTGTTTTCTAGACCTGTGTGGATCATCTGAAGTGCTGAGCATACTTGGGCACAGCAGCAGAAAAGGGGTTTGGTGGGACTCTGTAAACTCCCATCATCTCCCAAAACCTGCTGCATGTCCAGCTGTTCCCTTGTAGGAATGCTCCCACCCTCAGCACAGGCAACAGGTCTAAAAAGGCCATGATTTGCAGTGATGTGCAGGGAGAAGGGCTTCCTGGCCACATAAGTTCATCCAAGTCTTCATATCTAACCTACGGAGTCATATTCCAGCTAAAGAATGGTCCAGGGAAGGACCAACATCTCCCACCTGTGGCCAGGGGACTGAAAGTCCCTCCCACCAGCAGGTATGGGGTGTAAGACTGGAGCACCCCCTGCATGAGGAGAGAGTTGGGGTTGTTCAGCCTGGAGAAGAGAAGGCTCTGGGGAGACCTTAGAGCAGCCTCACAGGACCAAAAGAGGCTCCAGGAAAGCTGGGAAGGTGCTCTTGATCAGGGAGTGTGGGGAGAGGATGAAGGGGAATGGTTTTGAGCTGAAAGAGGGGAGATTGAGATGAGATCTTAGGGAGAAATGTGTTGGTGTGAGGGTGGGGAGGCCCTGGCCCAGGTTGTCCAGGGGAGTGGTGGCTGCCCCATCCCTGGAGGTGTTCAAGACTAGGCTGGATGGGGCTTTGAGCCCCCTGATTCAGTGGGAGGTGTCCCTGCCCATGGCAGGGGATTGGAAGTGGATAGGCTTTGAGGCCACTTCCATCCCAAAACATTCCATGACACGGATGTGGCAAATGGGTCCTGTGCCAGCCTTGGTGCTCAGCTGCCCTTCCAACATCCGGATAACACCACGGGGCAGAGGAATTGACAATCCAGAGACTCCATTCATGCAAGAAGCTGGGACAGCCACAGGCTGATCCAGAAGGCAGATATAGCCGTGGTCCCCATTCCCACTGTTCTACAAGGATTAAAATTTCCTTCCTGACTCCCCTGCAGCTTCCGCTGGCAGAAATGGCGCGACATCTGCGTTGGGGACATCGTCCGCCTGCGCAAGGAGAGCTTTGTCCCGGTGAGTGGGGCTCCAGGGGCAGCAGGGGGAAGTTGTGGTGAGGAGGGGTCATCCAGGTGTTCTCCTTTCTGCTCTCCAAGGCCGACATGCTCTTGCTGTGCAGCTCAGAGCCCAGCAGCCTGTGCTACGTGGAGACCGCTGACATCGATGGGTGAGGAGAGGGGCTGTTGCCATGGGGGGAGAGGGGCAGAGACATCCCAGCCAATGGCTGAAGCCTCCAGGCTTGGGGACCCTCAATACTGGGGAGTCAGGCACGCTGGGAGAGCTGCACATCCAACAGCAGCCACAGATCATAGAACCATGGAATGGTTTGGGTTGGAAGGGACCTCAAAGCCCATCCAGTTCCACTCCCCCTGCCATGGGCAGGGACACCTCACACTGGATCAGGGGGATCAAAGCACCATCCAACCTGGCCTTGAACACCTCCAGGGTTGGGGCAGCCACCACTTCTCTGGGCAACCTCGCCAGGGCCTCCCCACTCTCACACCAAAACATTTCTCCCTAAGATCTCATCTCAATCTCCCCTCTTTCAGCTGAAAGCCCTTCCCCCTCATCCTGTCCCCACACTCCCTGATCACACACTCCCTGATCAAGAGCCCCTCCTCAGCTTTTCTGGAGCCCCTTTCAGTCCTGGAAGGCTGTTCTAAGGTCTCCCTGGAGCCTTCTCCTCTCCAACCCCAAGTCTCTCAGCCTTCAGCACATCTTCATAGACCTCCTCTGGACCCATTCCAACAATCCCATGTCCTTCTTATGTTGGAGATTCTAGAACCGGACATAGGACTCCAGGTGGGCTCTCATGAGAGTAGAGTGGATCCTCCTAAAACTAAACCTACAGATATCCCAGAAATGGTATTTGAGTTCCAAATTTTAAAAAGAAGAAGCCAAAACCACTTTTGAGGCTTCCACGGAGCAGCTGGTGACCTTGAGCATCTCTCTTCATCTCTCAGCTCCCTCCTGCCTCCTCCTGCAGGATGATTTAATGGCAGGGGCTCCGGGCCAGAGCTTCTTCCCTGCATGAGTGCTCGATGTCTGGCAAGATAGGTCCTTATCTCACTTCTCATTGCCATCACTCATGTAATCACCCGATAATTAATGGCCATCTCTGTCCCACGGGTCTGGCAGCAGAATTAACAGCTCTGACACCCCGCAGTATTGTTTTATTTTCCCTTCCCTGGCTCTTCTTCGCAGGGAAACGAACCTGAAGTTCAGACAAGCCCTTCTGATCACCCACCAGGAGCTGGAGAGCGAGGAGAGCATGGCCACCTTTGATGGTGAGTCTCCTGGATGGGATTGGATCAGCCTCGGGAGGTCTCTGTCCCCTTGGGTACCAAATGCCGTCAGTTCAACCACCCGGCAAGGCTGGAGGGTGGCTCGTGCCAGAAGACCTTGTGTGGAGGCCTTTCCCAGCAGAGTGGCTCTATGATAGATCCATCAGGTTCGTGTACCTTCCCCCTCTGCTGGGTCTTAATTTTCCCACCAGAATCAAGCACTTGGATCCCAAACCTTAGCTCAGACCCTGGGGTTTTTCCCCCTTTCCTCCTCTATGGGATGCACAGTACCCCCTCAGAGACTCTGGAGATGAAGAGGGTCGTGTTTATACGTTGTCCATCTATGTAGTTCCTGGACTGAGCACCCTCCCAGCACCACAGGGTGACTCTCCAGCTTAGCTTGACCTTGATCTGACCCATCCATATCCCAACTTCATCTGCAAAACCTAAATCTCCCCTGAGAATCCCCCAGCACCCTTCTTCGGAGGGGACAAGCGTGGTGGTGGTTGGAGGGAGAAGGCCCTCTCCTTTCCCCCAAAGCCATGACCTGAATCGTGCCCTCTGCTCAAGGGAGAGTGACCTGTGAGGAGCCCAACAGCCGCATGCACAGCTTCACCGGGACGTTGGAGTGGAGAGGAGAGACCCACTTGCTCGACAGCGAAAGGATCTTGCTGAGAGGCTGCAAGATTCGCAACACTGACGTTTGCTACGGCTTGGTCATCTACGCAGGTGAGTGCCCAGGTCCAGGTCAGCAAAGGCAGAAAATAGCCAAGTCCCTGGGGATTTTTAGGTGTCCAAACGTTTCCAGTATCAGCAGATCCCACTCTCAGCTGATGCAAAGTGAGAAGATCTGCTGTAACCGAGCACCCAGAAGTTTGTTCCAAGCTGTGTCGGTGTTGGGCTTGCTGGCAGGTGAATGACGTGGTGGAACCAAACATCTTCATCCAGGGGGTGGTGGAGCACTGGAACAGCTCCCCAGGGAAGCAGTCACAGCCTGACAACATTCCAGAAGTGTTTGGCCAATGCCCTCAGACACACGGGGTGAATGTTGGGGTTGTGCTGTGCAGGGACAGGAGGTGGACTCGATGGTCCTGGTGGGTTCCTTCCAACTCAAGACATTCTGTGCTTCTATGATCTGCTTATCCCAGGTTGTATTTCAGCTGCACCAAGTCCTGGATTCACTTTGTGACCTCCTGCATGGATGGCTCAGTGCAGCTGAGAGCTTGGCCACGAGTAGCTGTGGGCAGAGGGGTGGGGTAAGACGCGTTGTGGGTAAGATCTGATGTAAGCAGCAGTTCTCCAAATGTGTAGACAGGCCTCGATTAACCACTGACCCAGGGATGTGGTTCTCTGAAGTCTCCAGAGGTGGGAAGATGTTATTATGGAGAAAACCAACACCACTTCGCTGGAAGTCAACCTGGAAGTCCTGGGGGGCCGTGGACTTGCGTTTTCACTTCTACAATGTTTCTCATCCAGGATTTGATTCCAAAATTATGAGGAACTGTGGAAAGATCAAGCGAAAGAAAACCAAGCTGGACCACATGATGGACCGGCTGGTGATCACAGTGAGTGTGGTGCAAACACCTCCTGCCCTCATCCACTGCTCTCCTGGGGTTGCTCACAAGTCTTCTCACGAGAAGCTGCTTTCTTGGGTGATGCTGATTTTCTGAAGCTCGTAATATTTTGCTCAAATTATCTTGGATCCAACATTTTATGGGCAAATCCCAAGTGATATTCCCAGGGAGTGGCAGTTGCTGGGTCTGGAGCAGCCTATGTGGTGGCTCTGTTGCTTAAACCCCAGCAGCTCTGAGTCCTCAGCTGTAGAGCAGCTCCTTGGGCCAGGGAACTGGATCTTTCAGACCCTCCTGGCCTGCTTTACTCATCCGTGCAGCTCCAAGGAGGTGGTTTGTGCTGAGGGACCTGCAGGCTGCGGCTCAGGACAGAGTAGATGGAGGATGGGGGAAGGAGGAGCCTTTCCTCCATGGGAAGTAAAGGGATGTGGTCATAATAATGAATTGGATGGCTCTTGTTCTGGTTCCTGATGGTTGAGTGTCATCACTTCTCAGGTTGGCCACTAGCATTCCCCTATCTGTTAACTTCAGCACGAAGGCTGCAGGACACCCCTGGCCCAGGAAGGTGGTGACTGAGGCAGTCAGGAGGGTGGGAAAGCTCTGTGGGTGTTGTAGAGGTGTCAAATTGAAATACGTGCTGTGATCCTTCATCTCCACCCGGGATGAGATCTGAGAAGGGGCTTCAGGCACAAGGACATTTCTCTGCAGGTTTACAGCCAAACCAGACGGTTTGGAGCGGGCAATGGTTGATCCTAGAAAAGGGTCTGGTGGGCTCTGTGTGATGGGACATTCTCATCCTGGCTTCCCATCTCAGATCTTCCTGGCACTGGTGGTCACGTCTCTGTGCCTCGCCGTCGCCTCTGGGTTCTGGGCCAGGACATTCCAGGAGAAGCACAGCTACCTCTCAGCTCTCTACAAGCACACGACCCCTGCCCAGCAGGCCTTCTTCAACTTCTGGGGCTTCACCATCCTCCTGAGCGTCATCATACCCATGTCCATGTACATAACGTAAGAACCACAGAGCTTGCTGATCAGAGATCAATACCCGGCTCCCCACCCTGGGCCATCATCTCACACCTTTGTTTGCAGCCAAAAAAATGGGGTTGCACCAAAGATCCAGCTGTGACCCTGAGTAAGTAATTCTGATATGTTCCCTTAGCCATGAGAAGGTAAGGATGGATGGGGGTTGATGATGATGGGATTTGAGATCTTCGAGGAAAGTCAGAGAAGATGTGCAAAGACACATCTTGGTGTTGGAAATTGTGGACAGGCCAAGGATGATGAAGGCAGTGCTTCCCCACAGAGCAGCAGCTGGGTGGGGAAGAGATGACCACAGACATTGTACTTTCCAGCACCTGAAAGGTGCTACAAGAAATCTGGGGAGGAACTTTTTCCTGAGGGCATGGAGTGACAGAACAAGGAGGAATGGCTTTAAATTGGAAGGGGGAAGATTTAGATTGGACATTAGGAAGGAATTCTTCACTATGAGGGTGGGGAGGCCCTGGCCCAGGTTGCCCAGAGCAGTGGTGGTTGCCCCATCCCTGGAGGTGTTCAAGGCCAGGTTGGATGGGGCTTTGAGCCCCCTGATCCAGTGGGAGGTGTCCCTGCCCATGGCAGGGGGTTGGAACTGGATGGGCCTTGAGGTCCCTTCCAACCCAAACCAAATTCTATGATTGTGAGCAGACAATAATCACAATTTGGGCTGGAATAAGCAATTTCCAAACTTTTTGGCCCTTCACCAAATCTCCAGATCCAGGAATTTTGTCCTGGAGGGCCAGATTTCCAGAGAGGAGCCCAGCTGCCTGGGTCCCAGTGGGCTCCCAGCTCAGTGTGACGAGCCTTTATGGAATCCTGACCATGAATAATGAAAACCCTCTTGCTTCCCCCATGCTCAGAGCAATGGAACCCAAGTGAGGAGTTCCCCTCTGCCCTTTCCTCCTGCATCAGATCCCCAAGTGCCCCTGGGCTGTGTGTAAGATAATCTCCTTCCCCAACGTTAAGTCTTCTGCTACCTGACCCCTAGGTTTGAATTCATCTATCTGGTGAACAGCTGTTTTATCAACTGGGATCTGGAAATGTATTACGCAGCCAAGGACATTCCAGCAAAAGCCAGAAGCACCAGCCTCAATGATCAGCTCGGTCAGATCGAATACATCTTCTCGGACAAGACCGGCACCTTGACCCAGAACGTGATGAGCTTCAAGAAATGCTGCATCAACGGGACCATCTATGGTAACTTTGGGTGGAAGCAAGTTTGTAGGGACTCGTGAGCTGGGCAAACCTTGAATTGGTTTTTTCGACTTCTCCTGGCTTGCCAGGAAGCTTGGGGCATGTGGAGGGATCTTGGTGGTTGGGTCAGAAGAGATCTCAAAGCCCATCCAGTTCCCACCCCCTGCCATGGGCAGGGACACCTCCCACTGGATCAGGGGGCTCCAAGCCCCATCCAACCTGGCCTTGAACACCTCCAGGGATGGGGCAGCCACAGCTTCCCTGGGAAACCTGGGCCAAGGTCTCCCCATCCTCATCATGAAGAATTCTTTCCTAACATCCAATCTAAATCTTCCCCCTTCCAATTTAAAGCCGTTCCCCCTCATCCCGTCCCTGAACTCCCTGATCAAGAGCCCCTCCCCAGCTTTCCTGGAGCCCCTTTTAGTCTTGGGAGGCTGCTCTAAGGTCTCCCCAGAGCCTTCTCTTCTCCAGGCTGAACAACCCCAACTCTCTCAGTTGGGAGATGCTCCAGCTCTTGCATCAATTCCTTCTGCTTCTCATTCCTATCCTCACTCAGTTGTGTTCTGGGAGATCTCTGGGTGCTTCGTTACTGGAATTGAGTGAGCAGGACAGGCCAGAGCTTTAGCACAGAGCTGTTTTTACCCATGATTATTTCAGACACTTGAGACACATGGACACAGGATGGGGAAAAAAAATCTAGCAGAATTTTCAAGCAGTAATAAATCCAGTTTTCCCCTGCTTGATGTATCGGGTTGCACCTCTGTGACAGCAGCATTGCTGTGATCCCACCAGTCTCTGGCCAACTGCAGAGTCTCCCATGAAATGAGGGTGAACACTAGACCTGAATTTTTAACATTAAAGACATGTTGAAAGTCTGAACAGTTCAAGAGCCAATTAAGTCCAACCTGGACATCCTAATACAGTTGACAGTGAGAAGATGTTGAAGACCAAAACCTGTCCCTTTTTGGCAGAATTTTGGCCAGAAAAGCAGCAGTTTTTGCCAGAGAAACTACTCAAAGCCCCTGTTAGTGATGCTCCCTGACAGATCACTGTTAATGGAATTAATTTTTGTTTTGGCAGGTATGGGCACAGGCCACGAGAACAAAAACTCATCGGTGCGTAACTCCCCTCTCGTGCGCAACTCGGGGCCAGGTGCTGCTCCTCATGGTGGCCAAGGCTGTAGCAGTTGTGGATTACATGGCAGCAGGGCCAGCATTGTGGGGACAGCTTCTTTACAGTCATAGAACCATGGAATGGGTTGGAAAGGACATCAAAGCCCATCCAGTTCCAACCCCCTGCCATGGGCAGGGACATCTTCCACTGGATCAGAGGGCTCCAAGCCCCATCCAGCCTGGCCCTGAACACCTCCAGGCATGGGGCAGCCACCACTGCTCTGGGCAACCTGGGCTGGGGCCTCCCCACCCTCACACCAAAACATTTCTTCCCAAGGTCTCACCTCAATCTCTCCTCTTTCAGCTTAAAACCGTTCCCCCTCATCCTATGGGGGCAATTGTTTTGGGACCATGCATGGACAGCAGGAGGTCCCACGCTGTAAGACAGCAGCCCATGTTTCCTTGGGCTGGCCACTTGACTTGTCCTCAGCTGCCAGAACAGAGGAGCTGGGTTTATAAAATAATGCAAATATGATTTTTACTTCTTTTTATTCCCAACCTTTTTGTATTCACCCCTCTTGGAAGTGGTGGAGTCTCCATCCCTGGAGGGGTTCAAAAAACACGTAGACATGGCACTTCAGGACATGGTTTAGTAGGGATGGTGGTGTTGGGCTGATGGTTGGACTGGATGATCTTAGAGGTCTTCTCCAACCCCAATGATCCTATGATTGGTTTAGGCAATGCAGAGCTTGGCTGACAGACTCTGATCCAGACCTGACCACGCCAGCACAGGGTTGCTGTGCCTGCAGCCTGCCTGTGCCTCTTGCAGGGGTTGACCTTGGACCACCATGGAAAGAAGAAGATGAACTTTCACAACATGAACCTGCTGGAAGCCGCCTGGCGGGACAGTGACCCCATGCTGAGGGAGTTCCTGAGGCTGCTGGCCCTCTGTCACACCGTGATGGTGGAGGAGAAGGATGGTGGGTTGGGATGTGGTAGTTGACGGAGCAGGGCTGAGGCTGCTCTTCGGGGCACTGAGTCCCTGATGGCTTTTCTGCTGCCCAGCTGGGTGGGAGTGCTTTGGGCCACTGTCCTACCATCATGGACATGTACATTTGGGTTTGTTGGAACAGAAACACAGGGGAGGATAATCCAGCCCTCTCTGGGCACTTGTCCTGCCTGGGGCAAAGAGCAGAAGAGACAAATATAACCGAGTTTCCCTAGCCTGGTGGCTTGGACTTTAAGGTCTCCATAGGTGATGGCACTGGGCAAAAGTAGGCATTTTGGATGCCCAAGAGTTGCTTGACTGGGATTCTCTTTGTCCAACTCCTGCTCCTCTTCTGCAGACCAGCTGGTTTATCAAGCAGCTTCACCAGATGAAGAGGCGCTGGTGTTGGCTGCCAGGAGCTTGGGGTACGTCTTTCTGGCCCGAACACAAGACACCATCACCATCAGTGAGCTGGGGGTGAAGAGGACGTACAAAGTGCTGGCCATGCTGGACTTCAACAGCGATCGCAAGAGGATGTCTGTCCTGGGTGAGCAGGATTGGGTGTCTCAGGAGAACCCTCCAGGAACATGGAGGGTCTCTTCCATACTCATCCCTACAAGGGGTGGCACCGGGATGGCTGTAACTGGCACAGGGACTCCTAAGTCGCCACCCCTGGAGGTGTTCAAAAGATGAGGTGCTCAGGGATCTGGTTTAGTAGTGGACAGATACGGTTGGTCTCGATGACCTCAAAGGTCTTTTCCAACCCAAGGCATTGTAAAGTTTGTCCTGGTCATCCCTGTACTTTTGGTCAACCTGATGTCTTGGTGAAGGCAGCTGAGATAGGTTTGAGCAGCCAAGAGAGAGCGAGTAAATCGGGGGCTCAGAGGTGTGTGAGGCGCTGACGGTCCTTGAGGCCTGGTCCTGCCTCGTGGTGGTGTGGATCTGGAGAAGTCCCTGTGCTTCTTACGACCGCAGGCAGACAAACACCCTGTGGTGCCTTCTGCAGCACGGCAACCGCAGGAGACATCTCTCTGGGTACCTAAGCTGTCCTCCCCCTCCCTCCCAGTGCGAGACCCCCAGGGCATGATCCGGCTCTACACCAAGGGGGCGGACACGGTCATCCTGGAGAGACTTCGGAGGAGAGGGCCCGATGAGGCCTTCACTGAGGTGGCACTGGATGTGAGTCCCCCACCAGCCTGAGGCACAACGGGCTGATCTCCCCTGCTGTTGGCTTTGGGCTGGGTGTCCTGGAGCCCCCACTTGCTCTTTCTCCTTCCAGCTTCAGGATTGGTGTCCTCCTTTCTTCCTCCTGCTCTAGGAGCCTCACCTGCGTATGGGACAGGGGCTAAGAGGGCATCAAATCCACCTTTGGTGCTCTGCATGGACCTGCTGCGTTGCCAGGATGCTCTTGGGGATGCTGTAGGATGGGGGGAAGGGAGTCAGAGCCCAGAGGACACCCTCAGATACTGGAGGGTCTCTGGCTTTGCCTGTGGGAGTATCGTGGCCAGCGTCCTGGTCCACCATGAGTCATCCTGATGGAGGGAAGGGGAAACCTGATGTCTCATCTTTGCAGCACTTTGCAGAGGAGACGCTGAGGACTTTGTGCCTGGCCAGCAAGGAGGTGAGCGAGGCCGAGTACAGCGTGTGGAGCAGAAGGCACCATCAGGCCAGCGTCCTCCTGCGGGACCGCGCGCGGGAGCTGGACAAGCTGTACGAGGAGATGGAGCAGAACCTGCAGGTGGGGCGAGGCTGGGGTTTAGGAGGTAGTGGCTGCACTGGCTCTACAGTGGGAAGGAGTGTGGGATTCAACTCTTGGGATGAGGTGGTGAAACATCCAACTCAACGTCCATCCCACGGGTGGGAGGGCAGGTGGTGTCCCCCTCTGGGGTGACTTTGTGATGTACCAGTAGATACTGGCTTAGATATCGGTCAGGTCACGTCCACCTGAGGGCAAGGACTCCTGGCTGGACCCAGGAGTGATTCCCACCTCTGTATCTTGCCCTGCCCCATACCATGACACCAACTTACCTCCTGCCAGCTGCTTGGGGCCACGGCCATTGAGGACAAACTGCAAGATGGAGTTCCTGAGACCATCCAGCTGCTGAAACTGGGCAATATTAAAGTGTGGGTGCTGACGGGAGACAAACAAGGTCAGTGGAGGCATCTCCAGACCCCACCAACACATTGCAGCTTCTCCCCTAACCAGGACCAGAGAGATGAGAGCCTGGGAGTGGGCAACACCAGGTTCTGCTCTTCCCTTTAAGATAAAATGTCCCACAGACCATGTCACCCACAGGGAAACTGAGGCAGGGGAAGCCATCTGTGCGATGGCACAGAGCTGGAGCTGCTGCCCACCAAGGGCTGTTGGACCTGAGGGCTGGGGGTGCCCCCGGGATGAGGGGGGGGACAGCACCATTGATGCCTGGGTGTTGCAGAGACTGCAATGAACATTGGCTACGCGTGCAAGCTGCTCACAGATGATATGGAGATCCTGGAGGAGAAGGAGATCAGGTGAGGAACCGTGACCTCCTGGTTCAGGACATTGTTGTCCCTGCTATCCTCCTAAAGGCACAGGAACCTGAGCATAGTGGGTAGAGTTTGACTCTGCTAGAGGTGCTTTTCCTTCCCTGTCCCATCCTGGATGTCCTTCACCCTCATCTGCTGATGCTTTTCCAAACCTCCCCATCAGTTTCTGCCCCTCCAACCTTCTCCTCCTTGCCAGGCTTTGATCATAAAATGCTTAAGTTGTCTCTCCAGCTTCTGAAGCACTGGGACAGAGGTTGACTTGATATCAGTGAACCCTTGGAGCCTCCTTTCTGTCTCCCCTGTTCCCACCACCGGGGACCAGCACCATCTCCCTAGAGCTGGGTTTGAGTTGGCAAAGGCCAACTTGTAGGTCTCAACTGATGCCAGGCAGCGCACCCAGTGTCCCCAGCTCAGCTTCAACCACCCCTTCCTCACACAGTGAGCTCCTCGAGGCTTACTGGGTGAGCACCAACCACCTCAGAGGCAGTGGAGAAACCCTACGCAGCAGCCGCCCTTCACAGCAGTGCCCGGAGGCTTCGCACTACAAGAAGAGAGCTCTCATCATCAGTGGGGACTTCCTGGTAAGGTGGCACTTGGATGCTCTTCTCTGCTCCCTGCCTGAGCTGGCAGATCGCTCTTTCTGCCCTGGTGTTGTCAAAGTCCTGGGTGGCACCAGCACGTGGAGGAGGTGATGCTCCTCCTGCCCAAGGGGTTGGAAAAAGCACATTTTTGGGCTGGGGAACGAAGAGTGGGGAAGGGGACAACCTTGCACCAATCATCTGGTGTTGGGGAGGTTTGACTACACCTGCCTGACCGGTCTTTTCATCAAGTTTGGTTGGACTGGATGACCTTAGAGGTGTCTTCCAACTTTAACAGTTCTATGATTCTTCTGGGATGACACAGGCTGGCAGGTAACCACATGCCCTTCTGGTCCTACTGGGACAAACTGGTCTCGTGGTCACAGTGCCTGCTGAACTTGGAGAAAGCTGGGGTCACTTTTTTGTAGCATCTACAAGATTTAAGAGCACTGTTGAAGAGCTGGGGGCCCTCACGCTATGAAGGCTATGGGTGAGGTCCCAGCCACATGTGTTCTCCCCTAAGGACAAAATCCTCCACACGGGAGAGGTCCTGAAGGAGAAGAAGGTCTGGATGTGGCAACGACTGCCTTGCTACAGGGCTACAGGCTCAGTGGAGCAGGGCAGCCTGGTGGAGAAGGCCTTCGTGGAGTTGGCCACCAGCTGCCAGGCGGTGATCTGCTGTAGGGTGACCCCCAAGCAGAAAGCCCTCATCGTGCAGCTGGTGAAGAAGCACAAGAAAGCCATCACGCTGGCCATCGGGGATGGGGCCAACGATGTCAACATGATCAAAAGTGAGGCTCGGGACAGGGAGGAAGCATGGGTTTTGGCTGGTGCATCTCACTGGTGGGGAGAGGTGGTGTCCCATCTGCCATCTCTACCACCTCACCCTCTCCTTTGAGTGGAGGAGCTGGGAAGGGGACCCTCAACCCAGTTCCCCCATGTTGCTGTGCTGAGAGGGGAGAGAGAGGCACAGGACCAGCCTAGGCCAGGAACAGGGTGGGTGGACCAGTTGCTTTAGCAACGGGGATGAAACTTGGTGAAACTTCAAGCCCCAACCTGGGCAGCTGGCAGAGACCTCCTTGCCCTCTCCAGCAGCCTTGATGTCGGGCTGTGCTCTTTGCATGTCCAGCCATGCCTGGCATATCGCTCCCACAGCCACGGCACGTGACGGGGGGGAGCTTCTTCCCTTTGCCCATCACTCCTGGAGGCAAACCACAGGGAAACCAAGCACCCACCTCCCCAAAAACCTTCTCGGCCACATCTCACACCCTCGTGTCTTCTGCAGCTGCTGACATCGGGGTGGGCATCAGCGGGCTGGAGGGGATGCAAGCTGTGCAGTGCAGCGACTACGCCCTGGCACGGTTCTCCTACCTCCAGCGCCTCCTGCTCGTCCATGGCCGCTGGGCCTACCTGCGCATCTCCAAGTTCCTCCGCTACTTCTTCTACAAGACCTTTGCTGGTCTCATGGCCCAGGTCTGGTTCGCCTTCCACAGTGGATTCACGGCACAGGTGAGGGATGCTGCCGGGAGCAGGGGTCACATCCATCCCCTGGAGGTTTGCACACCGGTGTTGCATCCCCTGCTGAGGACCCCATGTAGGTCTCATGTATTGCATGATGGGCACGTGGACACGTCACTGCCCTGTTGCCCTTTCTTCCTTGCCCAATATTGGGCTGTCCAAGTTTTGGGGCTGCCTGGCTGAGATGCAGCTGGTTATCCGGCTTGGGAAAAGCACCTTGGGGAGATCTGGGATGTCCTTGTGTCCCTGTCTATCTCAGACAGACACAGGGGAAGATCACACGGGCATTAAGCTGGTTTCTTTCAAAATAGGAGCTTTTAGGCCATCAGTGTGACTTGACCACCACTGTGTGGTTCCACGCGCCCTGTCCATCATGGCCCCACAGCCCACTGATCGCCGCAGGCGACGTGGGGCTGATGCAGAGCTTGGGGTAAATCCATGAGGATCTCTCCAGAGTCTGGATGTGAATCTCTTGGTCTCACCCCTGCTGCCTGGGCATCCTTTCTGAGTCTTTCCAAAGCACCACAGAGCTCAAACATAATCACAGAATCGTTTGGTTGGAAAAGACCTTTAAGAACATCAAGTACAGCTGTACCTGTCCACTACTAAACCATCCCCAAGCACCTCATCCACCCATTTTTAAGCATCTCCAGGGATGGTGACTCAACCAATGCCCTGGGCAGCCCCGCCCAGTGCCTGAAAACCCTTTCCATGAAGAAATTTTCCTTGATATCCGATCTAAACCTCCCCTGGCACAACTCGAGGCTGTTTCATCTCATCCTATCTCTTGTTACTTGGGAGAAAAGACCAGCACTCACCTGGCTCCAGCCTCCTTTCCAGGAGCTGCAGGGAGGGATGAGGTCTCCCCTCAGCCTCTTTTCTCTAAACAGCCCCAGGTCCCTCAGATGGTCCCAGAACCCCTGGGCTCCAGACCCTTCCCCAGCTCCCTTCCCCTGCTCTGGACACGCTCCAGCCCCTCAATGTCCTTCTTGTAGTGAGGGGCCCAAAACTGAACCCAGGATATGAGGTGTGGCCTCACCAGCGCTGACCCCAGGAGGATGTGCTCACAGCTCCTTTCTTCTCCCTTGTAGCCTCTGTATGAGGGCTGGTTCCTTACACTCTACAACATCTTCTACACTGCCTACCCCGTGCTGTCCATGGGCCTTCTGGAGCAGGTATGGATTCCCCAGGCTCCCTCCAGCCCCTGTGCCTGGAAGCTGTATCCTCGGTGGGTGTGAAACAGCCCGGCGCCCGTTGCACCCCATCTGCGTGGGTCTTTGTGGTGGGACGTGGTGCCAAGCAGCTCAATGGGCATCTGTAGGTCACCACTGGTTCCTCAGTTCCCCATCACCCCCGAGCAAGCGAGTGGAGGGATTCCCTGCAGCTCTCCTGAAGAGTGTGTTGGGTGGGGGTGTGGCCCAATCCTGCTTCCTGCTGTGGGTGGGGAGGGTGATGCTCAACCCCCTCTCGGCAGGATGTGAGTGCCAAGAAGAGCCTGGAGTTCCCTGAGCTCTATGTGATCGGGCAGCAAGACCAGCTCTTCAACTACCGTGTCTTTGGCATCACCCTCCTGCACGGGGTCAGCACCTCCCTCGCCAGCTTCTACATCGCGCTCTGGGCCTTTGAGGACCACGTTGGCAGCAGGGTTGTTGGTGACTACGAGTCCTTTGCTGTCACGGTGGCCACGTCAGCACTGCTGTCGGTCCTCATGGAGGTGGGTGCTGGTCTGTCCTTCCCCATCCTGACGTTGGAGAAGATATTTAGAGACCACAGGTGGGCTCAGGCCTGGCTGGGCTCTCTGACACGATTCTCAGCAGGTTTGCAGCTGGAGATGAACTGCCTTGGAGCTGGGGTGGGATTAGGGTTGAGTGGCTGTATTGAAGAGGGTCTTCACGGCCTCTGTGTGCTCTCCATATGCCCCTGCAGATCATCCTGGACACCAAGTTCTGGACAGCGTTGTCCTTCCTGATGGTCACAGCCAGTCTGCTGCTCTTCTGCCTCTTCTCCTTCCTGACCCAAACCATCGACGCCTTCAGGATAGCTCCTGCCGTCTTCAGCCTCCCAGGTGAGATGCCCCAGGGCACCCCATGGTCTTTCCCTTCCCCAGGTTAGGGGAGCCCAGCCCAGTCTTGGTTCTACCAGCTGTTTCCCACCTTGTAGATCACCTCTTCATTGCCACTTCTTGATCGTGCTGTCTTGATATTTGACTCCAATTTAGGAGCCATCTCCTCTTTAGACCCCTCGACACTTTCGTGGGTGGGGGTCTGTCCCCCAGAAGTTGTTCCCTCAGTCCTCTCCACCCTCTCTACATCACCCACCAATATCTTGCGTTGACAGATGCCAGCCGGAATGCCCTGACCGACCCCTATGTCCTGCTCGTGATCCTGCTATCCCTGGTGGTGAACACCATCCCCTCACTCACTGTTCGCTTGTTCTGCACCATTGTGGGAAGAACCACCATCCAGCAGGTGAGGACTTTGCAAGGCCTAATGTAGGGAGGGGTCTGGCTCCTGCTGGCATCGGTGCCTGGTGATGGGAATGATGACGTTCTCCAGGGAAGCCACTTCCTGGACTGTAGTGGCAGGATGTCACCTCTCCTTGGTGGCATCACCCAGCTGGTGGTGGGCTCTCATGACATTGGTGTCCAAGTCTGGTTCAAAGGCCCCTCTCCCCATATCATGGACCAACAGGAGGCCCTGAAACAAGAGACCTGCTCCTGATCCCGGAAGGGCTCTGCTTTGGCCACTGTGAGGAACAGCCCTCCAGGACTCCCTGGAGCTGCTGCTTAGGAGACACCAGGGTCTGGTGTAAGGCTTGGTACCATCCCCAGCCTTCGTAGATCCCACCCCCACTGGGGTTGTGGGTCACACCTGCCGGTGGTACAAAGAAGTCCCAGATGAGAGCAGGGGCTGAGATTGTGTTCCAAAACATGAAGAGCTTTGAAGAACCCCATGAGGGTCCCCAAGTAACACAGGCCATGGTGGAGCGGGAAGCCAAACTGTTACTTGCTGGCAGGAGACCCCCACTTGGGGTCAAGACTTGCCTGGGTGGTGGCCACAGCCTTGATTTTCCCATCTCCTTGCAGAAGATCCGCCTGAAGGCCAGGCAGGAGCCGGAGCCCCCAGTGGAGCTTCGTGTCCACGTCCCTCGCAGCTCCTTCCACCGCCGCTCCAGCTACGCCTTCTCCCACCAGGAGGGTTACGCCGACCTCATCACCCGCGGGGCCAGCCTGCGCACTGGGGGCACCCGCAGAGCCACCCCGGGTCTGCTGTGCCCAGAGACCACCCCAGCTTTGTCCTCCCTCCAGACCACCCCGGCTTTGTCCTCCCTCCCCAGCCCCTTGGCTTAGCTGCCTTGGCCAGCATCAACCTCCCACCGTGGTGGGACAGAGAAGGTGCCACCAAGGTCCAGAAATGGGTCTCTCCTTTTATGGGCATTTTTTTACCCTTATTTGGATGGGTTTGAGGTGTGGGCAGCCCGGTGGCTGCAAAGGGGCTGGCCCAGCCTTGGGGACTCCTATTGTAGGAGCTGAGCCCTGGGAAATGTCCCACCAGCAGCTCCATGTCCAGCACACAACGTGAAGCTGTGAAACCCACCAACCTCTGCTCACCCTTACAACTCCCTGGCTCCTCAGCCCAGTTCCGTCTCTGAATCCCCGTGGAGCTGGGGCTTCCTCCTGCTCAAGGCTGGACCCACAAACAGCAGCTCTTCTGCCCTGGGCTCATTATTCCATCTCTAAATTAATGAGATGTCCTGATGTGAGACCAGCGGTGGGGCTGGATGGTGGTGCGACCCCTTGCCCCTGCTCACTCCCTCCTGCGGCATGAAGACCCCTGTGTGGTTCTCTCACACTGCAAGGAGCCCCGGGAAGAACTTCACATCATCCCCACGCAGGGCTGGATCAGGCATCTGTGGCTCTCACACGCATTGATCCAATTTTCTGGAGGAGGACCTATGGATGGTTGATTACCTGCAGGTTTTTCTTCTCCAGCCACACCAACCTGGCTTCTTCCAGCCTCTCCTCATCGCTCCCTGCCATCTCCACCTCCTCGTCTTTGCCATCCCTGCACGTGGTACACACGGCTGTGGTGTCTATGTACCTTGCCTTGTCTCCACAGCAGCCAGGACTGATGTCCCCATCTTTGGGGACAGCTTGTGGCCATGGCCTGGTCGCTGCAAGGCCTGGAAAGGACTTTTCTGGATAGGATGAGGCGTCGGGGTGCCCTGCATCACCTCTGTCCAGCAGTCATGGGAGAACACATCCTGCAGAGCCGTGCTATGGGGTCATCACCAATGCCTGCTGGAGAAGTTGTTTGTGGACAACTTACTGGTGACCAGATCACCCTTTTAATTGTTTTTCTTTTTTAATTAAAATGTTTTTAGCTTTTCTCTATACTCCTGTAAATCTCTGCTATGCCACCAAGGGAGAAAGCTGCACAGAAATGTCCCTCGGTGTGTGCCACCAGCTCTTTGCCTCTTGTCAGCACTTGTGCCATGGCCAGGACAAAGGTATTTGGGTAAAAAGCTAAATAATTAAATCAGCCATGGGGGCTTGGACCTGCCTGCAGCACAGGTGACTTGATGAGTTTGTTTAACAAGTGCTTTGGCCTCATCTGCACCGGGTTTGGGAGAATTAAAGTGTTTTCTTTGGGCTCTGGCCAGATGGTGCTGCATGATGCCAAGAACTAAAAGTATCTGAGGCTCCCTCTGGGAAAACTCTCACCCCAGGTGGAAAACTACGCAGAGAAACCTTTCCCAGCTGCCTGGGTACGACTCCCAAATCTGCTCCTGAGGTCTCAGGCCAAGTCTAGGGAGAGGTGTTGAGGTTCCCGGGGAAGGGAAGGAATGGAACCGTCAGCGCGACATGGGGATGGCTGGATGGTCGCACTCAAAGAGTTGTTGTCAAGAGCTCCATGTCCAGGTGCAGACTGGTAATGAGTGGTGTTGCTCAGGGGTTGGTATTGCGACCGGTGTTGTTCAACATCTTTGTGGGAAACACGGGCAGTGGGGTTGAGGGCACCCTCAGCAAGTTTGCTGATGACACCAGACTGCACAGCACGGTTGACACGGTGGAGGGAAAGGACGGCATCCAGGGGGATCTGGCCAGGCTGCAGAGGTGGGGCTGAACAAACCTCATGAAGTTCAAGGCCAAGAGTAAGGTCCTGCATCTGGGTCAGGGCAATCCCAAGCACAAATCCAGGGTGGATGGAGAATGGATTGAGAGCAGCCCTGAAAAAAAGGACTTCGGGCGCTGGAGGATGAGGAGCTCGAAATGAGCTGGCAATGGAAGCTCACAGCCCAGAAAACACCCATGTCCTGGGCTGTAGCCAAGAGTGGGACCAGCAGGGAGAGGGAGGGGATTCTGCCCCTCTGCTCTGCTCTGCCCTGCTCTGCCCTGCTCTGCGCCGGGGAGACCCCACCTGGAGTCCTGTGTCCAGTTCTGGAACCTTCAGCACAGGAAGGACATGGAGTTGTTGGAGCAAGGTCAGAGGAGGCCACAGAGATGATCTGAGGGCTGAAGAACCTCCTGTATAAGGACAGGCTGAGAGAGTTGGGGTTGTTCAGCCTGGAGAAGAGAAGGCTCCGGGGAGACCTTAGAGCAGCCTCCCAGGACTGAAAGGGGCTCCAGGAAAACTGGGGAGGGGCTTTTTATCAGGGAGTGTGGGGAGATGATGATGGGGATTGGGTTTGAATTGAAAGAGGGGAGATTGAGATGAGATCTTAGGGAGAAATGTTTTGCTGTGAGGGTGGTGAGGCCCTGGCCCAGGTTGCCCAGAGAAGCTGTGGCTGCCCCATCCCTGGAAGTGTTCAAGGCCAGGTTGGATGGGGCTTTGAGCCCCCTGATCCAGTGGGAGGTGTCCCTGCCCATGGCAGGGGGTTGGAACTGGATGGGCTTTGAGGTCCCTTCCAACCCAAACCACTCCATGATTCCATGACACACCCACACGTACACCGGGGTGAATGACTAGAAAATAATTTATTGAAGAAACAGAAAGCTGCAGAAATACAACACAGTCATGACCAGTAGAGGATGAACAAATAGAGATTAATTTTCTTTTCTCTTTTCAAACCTGTTGACAGGCTGGAGTTCAGTTTTCCTGGGAACCTCCCCTGCGTGAGTCATTGCAAAGAACAAGGACCAAACTCCAGAGCACACAGCACAGTTTGGATAAAGTGCCTGACACATAAGACTCTTTTTTATCATTTTTTTTCTTTTTTAAATGTTTGCAAATAGCTTAAACAAATATCGTTGCAAGACACAGAGGAGTAACAATTGCATTTTGCTGTAGAGTAAAACCTATCCCATGAGAGTAACAATGAAGCAGCAGCAACAAAAAAAAAGAGAAATTCAATTTAATTAAAAGGAAAAAGTAATTTAAAGAGGCGGAGATGCCACCCTTGGACCGTGTGGGACAAGGGTGAGCATCACCTATTGCTGTACAGAGAAATGAGGGATGTTTGGTGGAGGTGGCTGGATGGCAAACCCAAGGCTGCAAGTTCTTCCTGGCCAGGATGAATCCCGGCCGACGTCTTTTTTTCCTTTAGAAATGTAAGGGTGAAAATTAAAAAACACATTAAAAAACACATTAAAATAAAAACCCCAAAACTGAATTTTGTTCTTTGTATTTTTAATTTCCTCCCTTCAAAATGCCAGACAAAGAAGAACTGGATTCTGTCTGGCAGCATCTGTGGGTCCAGGCCCATTGCAGCTGCCGGCGCCGCCTCGGCTGCGGGCGTGCTCTGAGACAAGGGAAAAGGAGCTGCTTTAGTGCTGGGGACACTGGGTGGTGGTGAGGGTGGTCAATATCCAGCACCAGTGGCCTCTTCACAGTGCTGGTTTAACTCTGGGGACACGGGGTGGTGGCAAGGGTGGCCACCAGCCAACCCAGCCCAGCAGCATCTTCACGGTGCCCAAAGCCAGCTGAGAGAGGAGGTACCAAGGAGCCAATCGTCTTCCTCACCCAGACTATGGATGCTCAAGAAAAGGGATAATGAGGGGTGATTTCTTTTGATAGAATGAGGGAGAACAGCTTTAAATTGAAGGGGGAAGATTTAGATTGGACATTAGGAAGAAATTCTTCACTGTGATGGTGGTGAGACACTAGGACAGGTTGCCCAGAGAAGCCATGGCTGCCCTATCCCTGGAGATGTTCACAGCCAGCTTGGATGAGTCCCTGAGCAGCCTGGTCTAGTGGGAGGCAACCTCATGGCAGGGGGCTTGGATGATTTTTAAGGTCCCTTCCAACTCAAACCATTCTATGACTCTTTTTGCAAAGCCATTTCTGGGCTCCCAGCCCACCCTGTGTCAATGTCCTGTCAGCAGAGCAGTTGTTGGAGTAGGAAAAGCTTGGCTGTGGTGGTGACAGTGGCTAAAACCCCAGGAGCCCACGCTCCTCCTGCTCATCCAGCAGGAGAAGGACAGTGCTGCCCCTTTGGTGCTGGTGGGTTTCAAATCACAAAAGCTGTCAGTGGAAAACTTCCACCCAAGGTAGAACTGGAGTGTCTGGAAGGCATCACAGGTAATGAAATGATCCAAATCCCTGAAAACTTCCACAGCTGAAAGATGGACACATTGGCCAGGCTGAACCTGTGTGTCTCAGTGGGAAATCCTGGGTCCTCACCTCTTCCTCACCCTTCATCGCCTTTGGAGGCATCTCATGGGGCTCTGGTTTGGCTCCTGCTCCCCACAGCACAAAAAACTCTTTGGGGGCAACCCTAGTTGAGAGAATTGTCTTTAGGACAGAGCTCGGATTGTCATTACCTGCAGGGAAAGAGAAATCTTTGGTATTGTGGCAAGTTGCTCCTCAAGGCATTTTGGTCTATGTGGGCAGCAGGCGTGGCCAGATCCGGAACGGGGAAGAGCTCAGGATGATCCATGTGCTTGATCCAGAAAGTCCTGGTGGGCTGAAGGACAGGGGAGCACTTGGCTCTTGGCTTCTCCAAGGTTTTCCAAGCCACTCGGTTCATACCCTGTGATGGAAACCAGCAGCTGGTCTTGGTAAGGTCCAAGGACTTGTGACTGTGGGTTGCATCCAAGCCTGGTGGGACCTTCTTGCAGTCATAAATGAGGTCTTGGTCTCCAAACACCAAAGCTTCTCACGCTGGAAAAAGTCTTGTAGGAGGAAATGGGACACCAGGGAGTATGCAGAGCTCCCAAGAGGACAGGAGGGCTGGTTAGAAGATGAATGGTGCTGCTGGAAGAAATAGCACCTCTTCCTAAAACCCAGGTCCTTGGTCAGGGGCTCCCATGTCTCCCACCACCACTGATCATCTCAATGCTGACCATGAAGAAGGCAAAGGCTGCAGGAACTCCACATTAGACAAGAGATATAGATTGAAAAAAAACCCTACTTTGCTTTTTGGGGCTGCTTTGGCAGGGCCTGAAGAGGCTGAGATGTCTTTCCTCAGAGCAGGCTGTGTTTTGGGGTCACCTCTAAGCGATGGAGGTGAAAGATAGAGTGGGGAAGAGCCTGGAGATGTCTGAGGAATCAGCATTTTAAGGTAAATGCTCTGGTAATGGTGGGGAAGCAGAAAGAAGTAGGTACCATTGTCACCTCCTGGCCCCCCTCACCTTCCTGACCTCCAGAGATGTGACTCCTTGCTGCTGCTCTCCTGTCTTTGAACACGGATACGAGGAGGAGCAGGGGGAGGAAGGAGCAGGGGATTCAGCCCTATCTAGTGGAGGCTCTCTGGATATTGCAGAAATCCCCCTGCCTGACCTGAGAGTCAGCCTGAGACCTCCCGGTGGGCTGGGGTCCTCCAGAACCTCTTCCACTGGCTGGACTCTTCTTATCTCTTCAAGCAGAGCAGGTGCCTCCATACAGGGCAAGAGCTGGGCTGGGTGGCACGGGAAAGCCTGGCAGGGGCAAACACTGGGTGCTGGGTGGCGCCTCTGACCCAAACCATATCCGTGGGGAGAAAAGAACCTACAAAACAGGTCACTCCAGTCCATACCCTGAGTCCAGTTGGGCACTGGTTCAGCAACAACTTCACCGCCTCTTTCCATGCAGGGCACGGGCAGAGGCAGGTCCGGGAGGTAATCCCGAGGGATGGAGATTGGGGAGCACCACCTGGAGGTGATGGACGTTTGGTGGGGAGGTTTGGGTGCCTGGTGGACGCTTCCCTTGTCTCAGAGCACAAAAGGAGCCCCCGTGGTTTTGCCGGCTCAGGCTGTGGTGGTTGATTGTCTTTCCTTCTCTCATCTGCACTTGGGATTTGACCCACAGAGCTGGATAAAGCCAAAAAACAAACCCCAAAAAACCAAACCCAAAGCACGACGAGGAGCTGGAGGTGATGGGGGGGGGGTGGGCGGGCACCCTTACTCTGTTCACCAGGCACGGGGCCATTTCGTACGCCCCATCCTCCCTGCGGGGTCCTGCGAGCAACCCCACGCATCTGGATGACCTTGAAGGTCCCTTCCAACCCAAACCATTCTACGATTCTGTGAACTTTCAAGGTGAGGAAAGGAAAAAAAGAGACAAAGGAAGAACCTGAAGGGATAAACGACGACTCTCCCGTGGTTGCGTGAGCTGGAAAAAAACATGATCCATGCAGAGAAGTCCTCATCAACCAAAAACTCACGGACAAAAAAAGCAGTTTGTCCCCTCCCGCTCCCACCCCACCGCCCTCCCCGAATAATTATTACATTACTTCAAGAAAGAGTATATTTTTTTCATGCATAAATCAAATTCTCATCTTGTCTCCTTTTTTTTTTGTCTTTTTTTTCATCTTCTTTAAATTACATTTGAACACAGAACACGTATAATAAATACTCTCGTACGACATGACTCAGAGAAAAGTAACACATCGGAACGCAAAGGTATCGTCATCGTTATTAGTTTTTCTTTTTTTTTCTCTTTTTTTTTTTAAAAGGACTTGTTTAAATATGAAATCTGTAAACTCCAAGGGTCCTTTTTTTTTTTACTCTTTCTCTCTCTCTTTTTTTTTTAATCGTGAAACTATCCAGCTTTCATCTCCTTAACATTCAATACGTCTCCCATTGAACGCGTCAAAGAAATAAGAACATGCCGTCTTCTGCAAAATTATAATTTAACAGTATAAAGCTTCAAGTCACAAATTCCAAAAACTAGCTAAGTAATTTTTTTTTATCACATAAACTATACATTAAATATTTTGAGGTATTTCAGAGAACATTGTCAAAGGCTTGTAAGGTCTGTGCTGGGTGGAAAAGAAGGCTTTCTCCTGCATAGAGAACGTCTTTGGTATCACAAGCCATGTGGGTATCAGGTAGAAGTAGGATGGTGCATCCATGGGGTCGGGCAAGATCTGGCCAAGGCAATAGTGTGGAGGGGGAACAGAGGGACAGGAAGGCGATGGGGACGGGGAGACGATGGGGTCAGGGGTGCTCTGACCTGCTTTACCAGGTTGCCCAGCAGAAGGGAGGACCCTGCAAGGGCTCCTGGGCAAATCTTGTTCAACTCAAAAGGAGCCGCCAGAGCCTGAACCCAGAAGGTTCAATTCAGCCCTAAACTAAACATTCTAGAGGTTGCCATTGAAGGGCATCTTCTCCAGCAGGTCCTTCTGTTGCCTTTTTCTAAAGCCGAGTGGTGGAGCAGAGGTTCTCCAGCCCATCTCCCTCAGCAAGTCAAAAAATGTCCCTTTGGGGACTTGGAAATGGTTCCTGCTGAAAGGTCTCAGAGCTCCAAACTGTCCCCTAAAGGAAGGGCTTGGAGAAAGCCCAGAGGGAGGCTTTCTACTGCTCCTGCCTTGACACAAACCCCTCCTGTGCTACCAAAAAGGGAAAGTGAAGCCTAAGTCTGAGCTGAGCGAGGAAGAAACACCTTGTGACAAAACCCATGTCTTCATCTCGGGGGCTTCCGCAGGGTCCCAATGCCGAGCTGGGCTGAAGAAGGACAAGGAGCAAAGCCTTTCCCTGGGAGCGATGCCCTGCAAGAAGGCACCGGAACACCAGGTCAGGGTGCAAGAGGGGGTGGATGGAGGGACCCTGCGGACCATGCGAGGTTGGGGGATGGACACGGGGACATCTGAGAGGGACACACACACCAGGAAGCAGCACCTTTCCCGCAGCGGGCGGCAAGGGGGATGCTTTCCCTTCAATTACGACAAGGATTGGGTTTCTTTCCTTCATCCCAACACCCAAAGACTTTAAGAGTTGCCAGGATCCGTCCCTTTGGAGAGCTGAGGTAACAGTGAGTCTTTAGGATCAAAGCAGAGGAGCAAAGAAATGGCCACACACCTTTGGTACAAGAAAAAGGCACTCATCTACCACGCTGCCATCCCGGAGTCGCTCGCTCGCCTTCGCCCACGCTCTTTGGGGACTTGACTGGGGGAAAGGGGGCTGGGGGTGGCAAAGGGCTCTCGGTTGGGGGAGTTTCCCATCCGAGGGGAGCAGGGAAAGTGGTGTTTCCAGCACAGACCAGACAAGGCAACAAAATCTTTGGTATCAGACGTGATTTTCAAATCACAAAAATTGAAAACTCAAGTGAGGTAGCCTTTATTCTCGGGTTCTCACTAGAAATGTCTTTGCATCCTTGAGGGCCTGTGGCATTGACTCTTTTTTTTATTTTCTTTTTTTTTTTCCTTTCTTTTCCTTTTTTTTCCCATTTTTTTTGTTTTGTTTGTTTCCTGTGTGTTTTTCACTTCCCAAACCAAGGCCCCCTTTCCTGGCTTTTCAGCCCTTTGAATACTACTCGATGGGGTTCAGGAATCCACCACCATCGTCACCACGTCACGACAAGACAAGAAGAAACAACGTTAGGAGGGGAAAAAAAAAAAATCAGTGGCGGGGAGTGGGGGTCCTGGGGAGGAGGGGGATGAGATTCTCTTTGCCATTCGCTTTTGGGTTGTGGTTGGCAAAATACACCGCGACACCTGCCCCATCCCTCTCTCCATCCCTCTCTCCCCAGCAATAAATGGGTTTTGTTTGGTGCGACCGTGTCCAGTCTGACACCCCCGACCCCTCCATCGCCCACCTACCCCAGGAGCTCTTTGGTTAAAGACGTCCTCTAACCCTGCCGGTGACCGCGGCCGGGCAGGGCTTCGTGTGCAGGGCTTTTTTTTTTCTCTCTCTCTTTCATTCTTTTGTCCTTTCTTTCTTCTATTTTGGGGTGCTTTTTTTTTTTTGGTGAACACATCCATTTTTTTTCTCCTTTTTTTTTTCCTTCTTTTCAACAAGGTGCCTTCCTGTTACACAACAAATCGCTCTCAAAGTAAAGTGAATCGAAGAAACCATAGCATTAGAACACAGATGGTACTATTTTACCCGCATAAATTCAATAATGTCCCTTTTTTGTTTTTGGTTGATGGTTGCTTTCGAAGGATTATTTTTTCCCCAAGTGGTGGGAGAAGGAGAGGGTCTTTGCCTTCCCCCTCATCCCCAAGCCTCTCCCAGCCCTTCCCTGTCCCTGGTGGCACCTCCAGAGGACCCCTCAGGCTGGGAGCCCACGGGGTGGCTGGGACGAGGGCTGATTGTAAGGGTTTGGCCTCGTGATTGCTTTTTTATATGGCACAAGTCACCATTGAGAGCTCGGAGGAAAACGATCGGTTTTTGAAGCTAGTACCATCGCTCCAGAAATTCGCATTTTAAGGCAGGTTGTTAATTGGCACAAAAAAAAAATAATCTGGCGTCTTTTTTTGGTAAATTGCCGGTTTTGAGCTTGTTTGGTTGTGGTTTCTGTTGTTATTCCTCTTTTTCGGGGGTTGTTTTTTATTTTTCCCTTTCGAACTCACCGGGGAGTATTTCCCCCCCTCTTCTCACACCCAGGGCTGGATTTCGCCACCAGATCCCTCGGATTTTTCTTTTCATTGGTTCCCAGGAGGGAATTTTTGGTGTTGTTGGGTTTTTTTTTGGTTTTGTAATTTCTTTGGTAACAGAGATGAAGAGGGGGGACAGGAGGGGGACAATAGTGTGTGTCGAGGGGTGGATGGGGCGAGACACAAAGCCAACAAAGCTGCTTTGTCTTGAGTCCATTCCTCAACCGAAAAGTGAACCAGAAATCCAGCGGTGAATGGTGGAGCCAGTCACCAGGAAAGATCCGATCCTTTGCTCCAAGTCTCTCCTCCCATCTCCTTTCAAACAATTATTATCTTTAAATACCCGATTTCTGTAGTGAAAATGTGCTTCTTTGACCTGCTTGGGCGCCAGGCGACGCGGGGCGGCCGCGGTCCCCTCCGGCTGGGGGGGATGCTCGGGCACGCGGAGGTGGGCGGCCACGATGAGAGGTCTCCAGTGCCGTGGAGTTTGGGAAGGATCCAGGGATGGGTGCTCTCGTGGACTGGGGGGGTGTGAGTGCATGGGAGGGTGTGGGTGCTCTTGGGGGCGTCTAGAGTGGGGTGGGTCAGAGGAAGATGCCTGTGGAGGAGACTGGGGCTACAGGGATGGCCTTGGCTAGTTTTGCAAAACCTTCAAGGGAGAGAAATTCCCATGCAGAGAGGGTCTGGCTACCTCAGGGGACCCCACTGCACCTCAGCAGGGGAAAAAGCTTCAGCAGCCGCAGACCTGGCAGGAGCCTGAGGTCACCCTCCAGCATCTTCTCTGCTCACACCCCTTTGAACCATGGGGAGTCTGGCCCCGGTTCGGTGGGGTTATGCCCCACAACTCCACGTCTTGTATCTCCCCCACCTTTGCTCCTCCACTGTGGGAGCCATAAGGGCGGCTGTGGCAGAAATAAAGGTTGGGGGGGGATGTCAGGAAGTGTCCCTCTCTCTAAAGACCCTGGTGGGCAGGTGAAGACAAGTTTCTGTGGTGTCCAAGGACCAGGGATGCTTCCAAACAGCCCTTCACCCTCTTCCCCCATCCCATGTCATCCCTTGTTCCACAGGGGTTTCCTCCCAGGGATGGAGCTGACCTGGTTGCAAACCCTATCCGTGCTCCATGAGCTGGGAGGACGTGGCAGCAGGATGTGGCACGAGGCCCACGTCCATGGGTGACGACCAGCTGAGGGTTTGGGAGGCTGACGGACCCACGACATCCAAAAGCACCCACCCCGGTCAGCTCGGGGCATGCGTGTGAGTCTGGGGTTGGCTTTGTCATGAAGAGGATGTCTGGGAAGGGGCAGGGAGGGCTGGGGGACATCATGCTTTGGAGAAAGTGCTTGTAGAAGAAGAGGGGACTCCGGGGTTGGTGCCTGGCTCCTCCTGCCAGCGGTTCATACACCGCCGGCGGGCATTCATGAAGAAGTTGCTGACGGTGTTGAGCTCCAAGCCCAGTTGCTGTGAGATGGTCATCTGCATCTCCTTGGATGGGCGCTTGTTCTCCTTGAAGATGGCGATCAGGGTGCGGCGCTGGAGGTCCGTGAAGACCAGGCGCTGCTTCTTGGGCTGCAGGCTCCTGTCTTTCTGCTGCTCTTGCTCTTTGCGTTTGCAAGCTAGATGTTCAAAAGAGAGAACAGGGCCATTAATTGGTGCCCACCACCCTGGCTTGCTTGCAGGTTGACTGGCTGCCTCCCAAACACCAGGCCCTTCCCACCAGTAAACCTGCTGGCTTGTTGCCCACCTCTCCACTCCCTGGGCTACCTCCCTCCTCTTCCTCCCTGTGCCTCCTGAGTGTCTGCTGAGATGGGACGACAGCCTCTTGAGACATCAGTATGAGAAAAGCCCAGGTGAAGCCCATCACCCCTTCAGATACCCAGGAAAAGCCCAAGTCTCAGCATCTCCAGCTGACCCTGGGACTAGAGACTGAGGAAACCCCTGGGCTGACTCTACTCTCACAACCTGCTCCATCTTTAAACTTTGGAGGTCATCCATCAGGCTCCCTCCCTTGCTGCACTCTGGCGTGGTCTCCCTCTCCTCCTCATCACCTCCGTGGATCTCGCTGGAGGACTTGGAGAACTGGTGACTCTTGGCCATCATGTCCATCTGTCACCTCCAAAATGCAAGGAAGAGCCAGGGACAGGGACGTTGTGAAAAGACCGGTCTGCAGCCACCACATCCCGTGGCAGACAGCCTGGAAGGACTGTTTATGGTTTCATCGGCTTTGGGAAGGGGTTCTTCTGCCTCCAGAGGCTGGAAAACATCCTGAGCCACCTGAAGCTCCAGAAAATTTAGTCTTTCCTGCACGCCTTTGCTACCAGATCCTTTAGTGCCTGCGACAGGATGAGCCAGCACTGAATGAAAAGCCTTCCTTACAGATTTGGCTTTGGATTTGGTCAGGTCAGAGGTGCTGTCAGACAGGGAGGGGCTGTTGGGAGCCAGGAAAGCTCTTGTGACACCACCATGCTCTATGCGAGGCAGAGAGGCAATCACACACCTTTTTGGTCAATATATGAATTTTAACTGCAGGAATATCAAGCTCGTTGTTGGTGGAAGTGGTGAGAAAAGGTGCCCTTCGCTATAATAAAATAACAGGTTGGTGGAGGTCACTCATCCAATTCCTATGCAAGGCAGGTCTGACCTCGAAGCTGACAAGGTTGGATCAGGGATTCTGCTGGGTCAGGGCTTGGCCAGACAGGTGTGGGCACTGTGGGAGTGTGAGATGCCCATAGGCAAGGCAGGGCATGGATCTGGCTCTCCAAGGGTGAGGACACAACGATTCCTCCTGGAAAGATCAGCAAAGAGTCAGGAAACGACGGGCTAAAAACTTTCTGAAGAAAGCCCCACTCTTGCCCCAAACAGCAGCAGTTTTCAACCTTTGGAGTTTCCTGGTTCAGATCTTCCAAAGGATTTTGCAGGGAGAGCACAGGTCCTTTGAGACACTTCCTATCGGGAGGTTGCTTGATGGTAGATTTCATCTTGCTTCTCTGCGGCAGTTCCAGGAGCATCTTCGACCTGGTGTACAGACCTTGGAGGGGCCAGAGGCCATGACTGAACACTGCTGCCAGAGCAATGGAACAGCATCTTGGGTCCATGGGACAGGAATTCCCCCCTGGTTAACTGCCTGCCTGTTACACAAATGCACCTCCATGGCCAGAGTTGGCAGCCATGAAGCCTAGGAGTAACGGGAGGGCATTTGAAGTTGCCTCTTCCTCACGAGAGAACAAGCAAGATCTTTCTCTGGAACTTCTTCAGCTGGCCTGTGCTATGAGTCCTCTTTATGCCACCCTTGAACTACCCAAGAAGGATGATATCTACCCCTTCCACCCAAAGCTGGGGAGACATAGAGTTCAGTGTTTTTTTGGATTATTTATCCAACAGATTTAACTTTGTTTTCCTGGCTGCTGGGCTCAGTCCTTGCCCCATCCCCATGCAGGTGGTGGGAGCCATTGCTTCTGCTCCCACTGGGACAGGAGGCACCAAGCTTGGCCCAATCAACCACACTCAGTCAAAATCCTGGTAAAGATGGTTACTGGAGAGCCTTACCCTCCCTTTCTCCCCCTCCCCAGCAGTTTTGGCTGCAAACCACCAACCTTAGGGACAGTCTGAGCTCAGGGGACCCTGTCCCGGGGGTACCTTACTCAAACAGCCAGCAGAGAATGGTTTAGTGGAAACCTACCCTATGACCATCAGATGCTTGCAAAAAGAACAAACAAAAAAAAGCCTTTATAGAAACTTTGACTTTTTTTCCAGACATGAATTTAAAAAAAAAAAAAGCAAGCCCCCCTCCTCCCTCCTCCCCCAAGTCCCCCCAAATCAAACAACACAAAGTCCCCCCCACCGTACGTGCACATTCGGAGCAGCGCGTCTCCACCCTGCCGGAGCCCTCGCCCACCACACATCGTCCCAGCACCTCCCAACCTACTCATGGAATCATAGAAACACTTGGTTGGAAAAGACCTTTGGGATCATCGAGTCCAACCATGTCCACTACTAAACCAGATCTCTGAGCACCTTGTCTACCCATCTTTTAAACCCCTTCAGGGATGGTGACTCCACCAATGCCCTGGGCAGCTGTCCCAGTGCCTGAGAACCCTTTCTATGAAGAAATGTTTCCCAATATCCAATCTAAACCTCCCCTGGCACAACTTGAGGCCATTCCCTCTCTTGTTACTCGGGAGAAGAGACCAGCACCCACCTCACCACAACCTCCTCTCAGGCAGCTGTAGACAGTGATGAGATCTCCCCTCAGCCTCCTCTTCTCCAGGCTAAACAATCCCAGTTCCCTCAGCCGTTACCCATAATGCTTGTTCTTCAGTCCTTTCACCAGCTTTGTTGCCCTTCTCTGGACATGCTCCACCCCCTCAACACACCCCAGATACCTACAGCTGTGTAAATCCATCTGTACCCCCACTGACCAGGTGACGCCCTGACCCACCTCTAACCCTTGAAAGCCACTGAGATCCAGGATGTCCTCTTGCTTTCCTGCCTGTTGGCACCCATTCCCAGCAGCGCTGCCCCAGACCCAGCATTTCAACCTCGCATTCCCACCCCCTATTCAGTTTTTAAGAGTAATTATTACAAACCAGTCACCCAATAATAACTCAAAGCTCTGAGGCAAACGCTGACCATCAGGATCTTGCTGATAAAACCACGATCCAGCATTAAAAACGGTGTTGCTTAGACTGAGGTGACACCCTACTCCGCACCCCTGGATCCCATGGTTATTTTTGGCCTGCGATGCCACCGCCGCCGGCCGCATCCCACATTTCCTGTGCTCGTTTGTTTATTTATTAATTCCCTTTTCTGCTGACGCAGCCCAACACCCCTCTTCCCCAGTTCAATCTAATTACAGCTCCGCACAACAGAAATCGATAGTGACGCTGGTCAGATCTATTTACGGCGGCCATCAACCCCCCCCCCCCAACGCAGGATCCTTTTCCTATTCCCCATTCCCTGGGTGCTGCTTTCCCAGGCAGCCTGGCAGTGGCTGTCCCCGTGTCCCTACATGTGGTGGGAGCTGGGGATGAGGGGACTCAGCTCTGACTTCCACACAGGTCAGCACAGGGTGGGGGTTTTCTTTGTGCTTCAAAATCCCTTTTATCCAAGTCCCAAGCTCCAAACAACTAGTCCTTGGCTTAATGATGTTCTTCCATCACGTTCCTTCAGGGACTCTGGGCCTGGCCATGGTCCTTGGGGATGGGGATGCACTTCAGGGAGCTTCCAGCCCTGTCTCTGTGTTATCTTCCCTGCAAATTCCCACCACACAGGGTTTATTCTCTGCTCCTCCTAGGGCACAGCAGACCCTGGCAATATCAGCACCAGCAGTGGGGAAGATGGATTGAGGTCCCCTGTGGCCAGTGAGGATGCTCCACTGGCCAGTAAGGGGTTGAGCTCACCTACAATGGAGGCTTCCCTCTCCTCTGTCCATCTCTCCCAACACCTGCACCTCTGAGACCTCCACAGCTTGGCTGAAACCAAGTGCAGGAGCAATGAGGAGGGAATGCCAGAGGCAGTGGGATGGGGTGATTGCCCAGAGCCTCTTCCTTTCAGACACCGGGCACACACCTCCAGTGTTCTTTTAGGTGACCTGGCTCGGGAAAAAAACACAGGGAGCAAAGATAAGGAGCAACCCGGGGGGGGAAAGCAAGAGGAAAGACCTCTGGAAAGCAGAGGCATCCCACCTGCTTCCCTGGAGGATTTCTGCTGAGGGTTTCTGACTCCCTGGAGACTTAAGTCAAAGGGAACATGTTTTCCTTGACTTAACCTTGACAGCTCAAAGCAAAATATCTCCCAAATCATTTCTAAAGGGACATAATAGAGACAATCAAATGGCTGCTGTTCAGAAGCTGCGATTATGCCTCCCAGCGTGAACTCCGCGAAGCATTTAACTAATACCTGATGGCTTTGCAGGCTTCCGCAGCCTCCCAGTCACTGGTTTCTCTATTATACCCGCAAACCTCTGTTTTCTCAGCCCCAGCGTGCTCTCCCTCTCCATTCACTTGCAATACAACCTGTAATTTTCTGCCCACTTTGCTTAAGTGCTGGTGATTTGTTGAAATCACAAAAGACAGCCAGGGGCTTTCAGAGCCAGCGTGCTGGCTGTAAGCGAGGTTAGGGACTGAAAAAAACACCCCACCAGCTTTTCTTCTTTTCTCGCTCTCCAATCGGCTCACAGCGGCGCAAGGGGATCGAGGAGCATTTAGGAGCTCCAAGGGAGGTGAAGGAAGGGATGGAGAGGGGGTACCTGGATGTGGTGGGCCAGGTTAGGATAGGTTTCTTCGGTGCCAAGGTGGAACGGGCTCTTTCACCAGCAGGCACTGGGGGGGGAAATGGCCCTGAGGCAAAGCCGGCTTCACTCCATTCTTTCAAGATTGGTCTGATGCCTCAGTAACGGCTGGGGGTAGGACCACGCAATGGGTGTTGCTGGTTCAGACCCTGCCCTGATATTCTCAAAGGTTTTGTAGCTCTGAGCAAACTGGGACAAGCCCGGTGCTTCTGACAGCAGGGCAGTGTCTGATCTGAGCTGAATTAACCTCATGGCATTTGCCCCACCCCAAATTTGGAGCAGAGTCTGGATCAGGGGGCTTCATCTGCAAAACAGAAATCCTTTGGTTGGGATCCTGGCTGGCTGGGATCATAGAATCATGGAATAGTTTGGGTTGGAAGGGACCTTAAAGTCCATCCAGTTCCAATCCACTCCCATGGATCAAGGTGCTCAAAACTCCCATCCAACCTGGCTTTGAACACCTCCAGGGATTGGGCATCTATGACTTCTCCGGGATGCTCAGTGTTGGGACAACTCGGTAACTGTGGGAGGTTTGTTTGACATTTCTTTACACCGTAGGAAAAGAGCCCAAAGGGATTTGTCACAGATAGGCTTCTCCAGTGGCAATTCAGTTCTGCTCTAGCTAGGAAGACTCAGTGCTGATGGGACAGTCAGCCACACACAATGCAAGAAGAGAGGAAGCTCAAAACACAAACCTCAAGTTTCTCTTTGCCTTTTTTTTTTCCTGAAACCCCATTTGATTCCAAAAACTAACAAACACACAGGCAAAGGGGTTGCAGTGTCAATCACACTACAGCCAGTGCGGAGCCTGCCCCATGCTGCCCATCCCTCCAAATACCACCCTGCAACACTGCAACCCTGCAATTCCTCGGACTTCAGCAGCACATGACAAAAAAAAAACCCTTCAGGGCTCCATAACCTGCCCAGATTTTGACCACTGTGGTCCCACAGCAGCTTTGAACCACGTCATAGTAAAAATTGCCCCACTCTAGAAAGCCACAGGTTCAGCAAATTGTGTCAGAGACCACTAAGAGCCCAAGAGATGTGGTCAGGAGTGCAACTGTCTGCAGAGCTGCAGCCTTGCAGTCCTGCTGCGTGGGAGCAACATGGTCTGGCCAGAGCTCCCAGCCCTGCGCGTGCCCCTGCCCCACATGGCCTTGCTTTGGTGGGGACAGTCTCCCCCACTGGTGTCCCTGGAAGCTGTCACAGGATGAGTCCCGAGGCCCAGGAGAGCCCCTGGTCATTGGTATGCAGGGTGAGCAGCTTCCCCGAGTCCAGCGAGTTAAACCTTCCTCTGAACGCTGCAAATGAGGAGATGAGATGAGACAAAGCGCTCGCCTCTGCGTTGCCAGGTGCACTTTCCTCCCCTTGCAAAGGGTTTCAGTGCCTCGTTCCAGCAAGCAGCTCTGATCCACCTGTACGAGGTTGTGAGGCATCACCAGCTGCCTGCACCCACGTCTGCAGCTCATTCCCACCAGTCCAGGGGCTCTCAGAGCAGTGCAGGTGCAGGGAAGGGACTAGAAAGGAAAGCACAAGTCCTTGGTCCTCTGCTCTGGTGACAACGTTCCCTGTGGAGAGGGGGTGTTTGCCTGGGACCAAGAGAGGGTGGAGGAGATCCCGGAGCCACCAGACACGCAGTGGAGCAGCATCCTCAGCCCTGTGAGATGCCTCGTTTTGCCTCTCCTGCACTTCTCTGCCCTTAGTTTTTCATGGCATAGCATTTCCAGTGCTGAAGCAGATGAATTTCTCTGCTCTGAGGGCGAGTGAAAGGACACAAAGAGCTGTGGTGGTTGCCACTGTGCTTGGCTCCATCCCTCTCTCCACATCCACCCTATTTTTACTCTTCTCCTTTCAGGGTAAGCTGCTACCGGCCCTGCCAGACAGCCCTGGGCTGCGCCGGCTGTGTCAGACTCCTCTCAAGGACACAGAAATAAAGTTTCAGATTACTTAAACATGTGGATTTGCTATTAAAAGGAGCTCCTTTCTCCAGAGGTTTGATTTATCACTCCTATTTGTAAAGGGAGACTTAGTGCCTTGCTGTTCTCTCCCAGAGTCAGGCTCAGCTCCCAGCTCTGTCATCCCATGTGCTGGTAAAGCTGCTTCTCCCACTGGTCCCATTTCCTCCTTTTCTAAACCCTTTTTTTGGACCAAAGTTGGCTGTTTCTCATTGTCTTGGTGGAGAACACAGCTGTCACAAGCTGCTCAGTGCTCACGCTGGCCCAGGACTGGACAGGCTGCCTGGTGTGAGGCAGGGCCGGGCAGAGGTGTCCTGGGAGTCCTCCCGGCTGCTCCCTTCTCCTCACTCTTCTCCCCAGTCACTGCCACTTAGCGTGATGAGAGCAAATTGGTGCTAATGAAGTGCTGGAGTCAGGCAGAAGGCGGCAGCGCCGCAAGGGATGGCAGCGGCAGGGGAAGGTCGTCGCCTTCTGGGAGAGAGGGAGGACACAGGGATGAGGGTTAAACAACTGGAAACCTTAAAACCCCTGAAATAAGTTTTCCTTGGAGTCAGTGATGCTTTTTCATGCTCAGCTTTGGTACAAGAACCTCGAGGGGAAAAGGGAGTTTGGGCTTTGGTTTGTGATACAATGACAGGGAGAAGCAAGGAACATCAGACAAGGAGCCTTCCTCTGGGAATCTGGGGCAAGTCCACCTCTGTCTTGCTCTTCCGTGCAGGAAAGGAGTAGCAAGGTTTTCCCTTTGGCATCAGCACAGCTTAAGTGACCATCATCAGCCCGTTCCCATTGGGCTCCTCCTGCCAAATTCCCGCTGCCTTCAGCAGCTCCCAGTGCTGGCTCTCAGAGCAGGGATGATAAACAAATCCAGCAATCAATGAAGTGTATTTCATCAGTTGGTTCTGAGCCACTCTCAGTGGAGAGCTGGCATCCAGAGAGGGCCCAGAGCTGTTATCAGCTGAGGACCATTCGCTGGAGAGAGGGAGAAAGCAGCAGGGAGGGAAAAAAAATGACAGTTTTCTGCTTTTCCTGATTAAATCTGGTCTCAGGTGGATTTATCGGGTGTGAGATGGGAAGCTCCCTTAGGGTTTGGCTGAGTCAATTCTTGAACTGCTGCTGGCTTTCTTGCTCTGTGGTGCTGTAAAAACAGGAAAACATCTGATCTTCTGGGTCGGGGCATTGGAGTTTGTTTTGCCAGGGTCTGGACTCCTCAGAAGGCCAGTAGGACGGCAACACTGCTTCCACTCAGTTGACCCCTTATCTCCAGCAGTGTATCCCAGAAGGGAGCCTCCCAATGCAAGGCCTTCCCTGCTGTCAGACCCCACTTGTACACTTCTGGTGCTCCAAAGGTGGCTTTATAGAATCATGGAATGGTTTGGGTTGGAAGGGACCTCAAAGCCCATCCAGATCCAACTCCCCTGCCATGGGTAGGGACACCTCCCACTGGATCAGGGGGATCAAATCTCCACCCAGCCTGGCCTTGAACACCTCCAGGGATGGGGCAGCCACCACTGCTCTGGGCAACCTGAGCCAGGCCCTCCCCACCCTCACAGCAAAACATTTCTCCCTAAGATCTCATCTCAATCTCCCCTCTTTCAGCTGAAAGCCATTTCCTCTCATCCCATGCCCACTCTCCCTGATCAAGAGCCCCTCCCCAGCTTTCCCAGAGCCCCTTTCAGTCCTGGGAGGCTGCTCTAAGGTCTCCCCAGAGCCTTCTCTTCTCCAGGCTTAACAATCCCAACTCTCTCAGCCTGTCCTTGTACAGGAGGTTCTCCAGCCCTCAGAACATCTCTGTGAACTCCTCTGGACTCACTCCAACAGCTCCAGGTCTTCCAGTGCTGAGGATTCCAGAACTGGACACAGGGCCCGAGGTGAGGTCCCACCAGAATGGAGCAGAGGGGTTAGAACCCCCTCCCTTCCCCTGCTGGTCCCACTACAGCGCAGGTTTTTGACCCTGATCTTGATGGGTTCTGCAGCCCGGCTCTCCCCAATTCCAAGCCATTCCCAGTACAAATCTGTTGGGAGGCAGGAGTTGGTGTGGTGAGGCAGTGGCGCCAGCGTGGCCACCCTGTTCCCAAACTGCTGGTCACCACACATGAGGGTTTTTGGGGGGAAATAGAGGGGCCCCCGTTCTGTAACACACAGAGGGCTGCCCAGGGGAAGAGGGGGGCACTGGGCTCGGTCCCACCGGGTTGGCGTGGGCAAAGGGCACCCTCCTATGAGCTGGCCCGGCGGCCATTTTGGAGCTCGCCCCCCTCCGGGCAATGGTTCGTTCCGCCCCCCCCTCACCCCCCCCAATGGTCCGGCCCCGCGCGCTGGCGCCCCCCCGCGGACGGACGGGGTGCTCCCTCGCCCCCCCCGGCCCCCGCGCTGACCAATGGCGTTGCGCCCCCACCCGCCGCCGCCAGGGAGGAGGGCGCGTTCACCACCACACACCCCCCCCCTCGCCCCCCCCCCCCGTCTCAAAGGAATGGGCCGGTCCAGCCGCCTGGGGACGGCCGGGGTGGAGCGGTCCATCCGCATCGCAATGGGGGGGGAAGGGGACAGACACTTCCTCACGGCTGCCCCACGGCCTCCCTCAGAACTACTCCGTCATTGCCTCGCGGCTGTCGCGTTGTCACCTCCTTTAGTGTTCCCTTAGTGCCCCATTCCTGCCCCATCGCTGCACAGCGCCCCATGGTTGCCCCATCCCTGCCCTGTCGCTGCTGCTGCGCTATCCCTACCGCATCCTTGCTCCTTGCACAGTGCCCCATCCCTGCCCCATCACCACTCTATCCCCGCTCCATCGCTGCTCCATCTCTGCTTTACCCCTGCCCCACGACTGCTCCATCCCTGCCCCACAGCTGCCCCATCGCTGCTGTGTCACTTCTCCACGGTTGCGGCGTTGTCACCTCCTGTACTGTCCCATCAGTGTCTTATGACTGCCCCACCCTTGCTGCCTTGCACAGTGCCCCATCCCTGCCCCATTCCTGCTCCATTTGTGCTCTATCCCTGCCCTACGACTGCCCCAATGCTACTGCTGCCCCATCCCTGCCCCATCATTGCCTTGCACGGTGCCCCATCACTGCCCAATCCACGTCCCAGTGCTGCCCCAACGCTACTGGTGCTCCATCCTTGTCCCATTACCACCCCATCACTGGCCCCATTCCTGTCCCATCACTGCCCCGTTGCTGCCCTGTCCCTGCCCCATCTGTTCTCCATCCTTGCCCCGTGGCTGTCCCATCCCTGCTCGATCACCACCGCATCACCCCTATCCCTGTGCTGTCACTGCCCCATCACCATCCCATTGCTGCTGCCACCCCTTCCCTGCCCCATCCCTTCTCCATCCCTGCCTCATCACTGCTTCATTGCTGTTCTGTCCCTTCTCCAACCCTGCCCCGTTGTGGCCCCATCGCTGCCCCATCCCTTCTCCATCCTTGCTCCTTCCCTGCCCCATAGCTACCCCATTCCTGCCCCATCACTGCCTCATCATCCCCCCATTGCTGCCCCATAAACAACCCTGTCCCACAGGCCATCATCTTCCATTGCCCCCCTCCCTGGCCACGCAACCACCTCCCCAAAACTAGCTGTCCCCAGGGTGGCTCAACCCATCCCGTCTCCCCCCACGCGTGTGGTGCTGCCGTGGCTGTGGCCAGCACTAAGCCAGTGACTCTTAATACACCGCTCCGGCGTTATTAGTTCAGCTCCCAAGGTATTTCCCGCAGTAATTGCACTGATCTGCCAGGGATTACGCGCTGCTGCTGTAACGATGGATGATGTTTTAATTCAAGACAGCCACCTCCCGGGGAGGGCGGGGCAGGAACCGAGACCCCCGAGCAGGCGGGGGGAGGACGCAGGAGCCTGGCTGGATGCCGTCAGGACTGGCATGGGATGAAGGGGTTGCCTGGGCGCAGGCAGCAGCACCTGAGAGGGGTTTTAGGGTGAGGAGCATCAGAAATCTAGACCCTGCTGGGCGCCCGAGCTTGAAGCAATTCCCTGGCTGGGAGCTCAGCCAGGAGATGCTCCACAGGAGGTTCCTGGCACCAAGACACCAGCGATCCCAGCTGGCTGTGGTTCAGCATCCCTGAAAGAAGTCAGGGATGCTCCCGAGTAGCTGGGGAGGGCCCTTCCCAACTCCCAGGTCGCTGCTGGGGGAGATTACCAGCCTGGACTGTGCCCACTGTGGCTTCTCCCTGCCTCTCTCTGACCCCATCCTGCCAGGAGGGAAAATCTTGCAGGAAAAGGGCTTTTGCTTCTTTGAGGTGTTCAAAGGCCAGGTTGGATAGGGCTTTGAACACCCTGATGCAGTGGGATGTGTCCCTGCCCATGGCAGGGGGTTTGGAACTGGATGGGCTTTGAGGTCCCTTCCGACCCAAACCATAGTTTAGTGGATGATGGGTGCAGTTGGACTCAATGATCTCAAAGTTCTTTTCCAACTGGAAGATTCCATAATTCCGTGTTTCCATAATTCCGTGTTTCCATAATCCCATGATTCCATAATTCTGTGATTCTTCCCATCCAAACACAACAGAGAATCTTGCCCTGCAACGTTGCCTTTAAAAAATGATCCCCACACAGAGCTGTTCCTTCTGGTAAAGCAGCAATTAATCACTGCAAGTACGAGATGGATTTGTAATCAGCTCTTTCCCCCCCCCCAATTTCACAGCCCTGGGTATTTTTCCTGCCCTTCCCCACCTCCCTTCCCAAGCTGTGGGGATGGGGCCAGGCCGGCGCAGCCCATTGATCCTGCCTGGTCGATTTTATTGAAACTCCCACGAGTGGCTTTAACTGCGTGTTGGATATTGCTGGCACATCAGTTTGATGGCTACGTGACCGGCAGGGAGCTCAAGGGCTGGTTTGCAGGGAGGGGGGTGAAGGGGATGTGGGATTGGAGGGGTGGGGGTTAATCCCTATAGAGCTGGGTTATTCCTTGGGTGAGAACTGCCCATCCTCAGGGCTTCTCCCCGAAGGCTGGAGGGTGAAAGGTAATGGCACGGCTTGGTGGGGAGTTGGTTAAAGGGAATGTGTTCTTTTGGTGAGATTTAATTCTGGGCAGAATGGGCTCAGAAAGATGGGAGAGAAAGAGGAGGGAGAAGAAAAAGGGAGAAAAAGGAAGGAAAGGGGAAAGGGAGAGGAAAGGAGAAGGAATATAAAAATAAAAGGAAAAAATTGAAGGAGAAGGAAAATAAAAGGAAAAAGAAAATTAAAGGAGAGGGAGAAGGAGAAGGAAAATAAAAGGAAAAAGAAAATTAAAGGAGAGGGAGAAGGAGAAGGAAATAAAAGGAAAAAGAAAATTAAAGGAGAGGGAGAAGGAGAAGGAAAATAAAAGGAAAAAGAAAATTAAAGGAGAGGGAGAAGGAGAAGGAAATAAAAGGAAAAAGAAAATTAAAGGAGAGGGAGAGGGGAAAGAAGAAGAAAAATGAAAAGAAGAAAAAAAAAGACAGATGAAATTGTAACGGAAAAAGGAAAAGAAAAATGAGGAAAAGAAAAAATGGAAGAAATAAAGAAGAAAAAAGGAAAAAATGAAAGAAAAAGGAAAAAATAAAAAAGGAAAAAGGAAAGAAAGAAAAAAACTTAAATTTAAAAAGAAAAGGAAAAAAATGAGAAGAATGAGAAATGGGATGGAAAGACGATGAGCAAGTGGATCCCGACAGGGTGTCACAGCTCAATCTCAACCCAGCACCCAGCAGCCCCTTTGTTTCCCCTCTCTTCCATCTCTCTTTCCCTTCCCATCTGTTTTCTCCCAGTTGTACAGAAGAGAAGGCAGCCGAGGGGGTCTCTGTGGGTGATGGTGATACTGCCCGAGGGCTTCCCCTTCCCATGACCAGCACCCTGGGGCTCCAGGCTGGGCTCCAGCACCTTTGGGAGCATCAGAGCGATGGGTGAGAGGAACTGGCTCAGATGAAACCATCATCCAGAGCAGTTCAAACCCTCCATGAGCACCACTAGGAAAGCTCCAGAGCAGGAGGCCAAGGGCGATGTCTGAGCCCCTCAATTCCCTTTTCCAGCGGAGAGGCCAGAGCTGGAATGGCATCCCCAAGGCTGAAGGTTCCAGCTCTGCCTGTATCCACCAAGAAGCATCTTCCTGTGCAGAGAGGAGGGCTGATCCTCCTCTACCCCTGGGGAATGCGCTGGTGGGGCAACCACCCCATGATGGTACCAAGTCAAAGTGAACTATCTTTCATTATCAAAGCAACTAAATAATTTCCTCTGCTGAATGCAGAGAAATGGCTCGGAACCATAAATTTGGGGCAGAAAACTGTTTCAGTTTGAGGAGAAGCTTTCCAATTTTTTCCAGCATAAGCAAAGTGGTTTGAAAACTGCAATATTTTGATTTGCATGGCTTATTTTTCCATTTCTTCTTGTGTCTCAGTGTGCAAAGCATCCGATAGCACCCACACCCTTTGGCTCACCTCCTCTTGCCCCATTTCTGACCCACCCAAGTTGAAAGCTGTGACACAGCTGCCCATGCCAACATCCTCCTCGCCACAGGAACGCGACAGAAAGCAAATTAAATGCCCTAAATCAAGCATGGACCTGCTTCTGACTGCCTGTCTGTGCCCACACACGGGCAAGGAGCTTTGGGTTGGGGGGGTCCGGCAGGAGCCCCAATACAAGAGCACCCCTGTGAATATCAGAGTAGGGGTTTATTGCCTTCTGCGTGAGAAATGTCATCAAAATCCTGAATTTTGGCCCCAAAAAGAGAATGAAAAGCAGGTGTAGATGCACTGATGTGTTTCCAGGGGGCTTGAGTCTCTCTGGGTGATTTCACAGCTGGAAGCGCGGTGCCACTGTCCCACCTTCCCTCCTCCTCCTCACCCCGCACAAGTTGGGATGCAGATGGAGAAGGGATCCCTCATCCTTGGGAGGCTTGGGAAGCACAAACCACTGCAGCCCTGATCCCAGCACTTCTGTGAGCAGCACATTTGAGTCAAACTGGACCAGACACTGGTCCATCCACCGAACAACAGCGGAGCAAAACCCAGCGGAGAACCATCCCAGCTCTGGGCTGTAATTTATCTGGGGGGATGCCAGGTCCAGGGCAAACAAGGGACCCTCAAAAGAGGGGGAAAACACAGAATAGGGCCATATCTCCAGAAAAATTGCAAGGGATGGGATGCTGCTTGCAGGCACTGGGTTCGTTGCCGTGTGCTGCTGCGACAGGCGATGAGCGCGGGGTCTCTGATGCTCTGTAATGGGAGCAGCCTTTGCCGGCGGCAGAGCAGAGCTGTTGATATCTCTGTCAGCCCCTGATACCATCACCCTTCAGCAGCTCCCAATGCATTTGCAATTTCATCCCTAATGGAGAGAGTTTGCTCATTACCTGCTCTTTATCGGGCGAGGGGAGCGCGATTCCCTGCAAAGGAGCACAAAGCAGAAATGCTCCCACCAAAGGGCATCGCTCCCTGGAGCTCAGCTTTGGCCTTTGACGTGGCACCACTGAGTCCCTCAGCTTTAATAACCCAGCACTGGTGTCTTGATACCCTCTGTAAAAGCACTGTGGGGAAAATGAGGCACAGAGGGATTTGTGGATCATAGAATCATAGAATCGCTTGGTTGGAAAAAACCTTTGAGGTCGTCGTGTCCAACCGTATCTGCTCAGCTTCTCAACCCCACAGCCAAGCCAGAGCTTGTGCCTCTCCACGCACATGATAGAACTTGGTGTGTGGAGGGAAAACAAGACTTTGGGACCTTTCCTGGTGGTCACAGCCAGCCTTGTTGTGGCTCTTGGCTTCCCCAGTCTGTGCCCTCCCCATGCCAGGCACCATTGAGGGGGCTCCTTAGGGAGACTGTTGCCTTTGCAGATCTTTGAAGACAGCTTTGGCACAAGGTGTTTCCCCTGATTTTGGTCCACTTTGGATTTTTATAGGGTCCCTGAGAGCCAAACCTGATGCACTGGGGTTCCTTCAGAGCCGTGCCATACACTGAGCCCTGCCAGCACACCCCAAGCCCTTCAGTCCCTCAGTATTTAGGGCTTCCTGGACTGATCCAGCAGCAGGAAACCTCGGTTCTCCTCCAACCAGAGTGGGAGATCAGCAGCCTCCTCCCATTGCTGCCTCGTCCTCCTGAGCCCTGGGCCCAGCAAAGCTGGGTTGGTGAGCACTGCCCGTACCACCAGCAGCAGAGGAAGCTGCAATTTCTTTTTCCTTCATATTTTTATTGTCATGATGTTGGGGTTGTCCTTACTGCTCTGTAAGCAAGGAGATGACAGCCAGTCTGAGCGAGTGCCTTTCCACAACCAGTCCCCACTTTCCCCTCAGCAGACTCCCACACGGGGGTTTTCTGGCTCCTTCTCCCAAGCTGGGCAGAACCAAGCCAGCCCCAACCTGCCAGGGCTGCTGTGGTTTCCTGACCCTGAAGGGTTCCCTGCTGCCTTGTGGTCTCTACACCTTGGCTTTGGGAACCAAAAAAGAAGAGAGACAATGACAGATACAGAACCAAGGCAGGACGGCGGGTCCGGGTCTCCCAAATGGGACGTTGTGATGGTGGCATCTACCATGCCCAAGGCCAGCAACCAGGCAGGAAATTCCATGCTCTTCTTCCTATACTCAGCTCACAGTGACACCAGGTCTTCCTGCACTCAGAAATAATGTTGGAGGAAATCAGGGCATGGCTTGGTTGTGGAGCTTGGAGGCAAAATCCAGTAGTCAAGAAAACAAAGACCATCACTGATTCCTAACAAGGGGGCAAAAAGTTGGCACCCACAGTGGGATGGGATTGGGGAAGATGAGTATCCTTGCTGCAGCCCTGACCATCTCAGCCCCCCACCTCTGCCAGCATCCCTCCCATCATAGGTGCACATGAGTGTATATGGGTGCACGTGGGTGTAAGAGGGTGCAGGTGGGTGTACAAGGGTGCATGTGAGTGCACGTGGGTGTATACTGATGTATGTGGGTGCATGTAGGTGTAAGTGGGTGCACATGAGTATATGTGAGTGTGCAGGGATGTACATAGGTGTATGTGGGTGTACATGGATGTATATGGGTGGATATGTGGGTGCATGTGAATGTACGTGGGTGCACATGACTGTATATGGGTGTACGTGGGTGCACATCCCCTCACCACACAACACCTCCAGCCTCACTTTTCCCCTGATAAAGCCTTCTCTGTGCCTTAACTCCACCACCTGTGAAACACCTCAAAATTCTTTGAATCCCCTTTCTGGACCTCCTGGCCTTGCGCTGCAGAGGACTTCGAGCCACGACGCAAAACTCGAATAGAATAAATACCTATTAAGACAGAGCTATTAAGGTCATTCTTGAAACCCTAACTATGCCCTTGCAAATGTATCTTAATTTTAATACCGGGTCTTTATTTTTTTAATGCCCTGGCCTTTCCTTCCAGCACCAAAGAATCCATGTTTCCTTTTGGGTTTGCTATTTTTTAATGACCTCGAGTGTTTTAAAAATCCATCTTCCCTTTTGCCCATCCACCCCTGCCTTGGCTTAAATCTTGCTGGAGATGCTCTATATCATTCGAGGTATTAACGAGATTTTTGAATTTCCCTTTAATCAGCAAAATCTTGCCACTCGGTGGCCACGGTCCTGCAAGGAACCAGGAATAAATGCACTCAGCTGCCAAAACCTGCTGCCGGCTTCTCACCTGCCCCTTACCGCTCCGGCAGAAAGATCCCATTGCACCCACTTTTAACTGTGGACAGGTGGGCTGGAGGAGACAATTTTGGGCTCCAACTTCCCTTTGTGGCCAGTTTTCAAAGCTAGGGACACACAGTGGGTTGATGGGATACATAATGGGTTGATGAGACATATCCTGGGCTGATTGAAGCCTCAGCTCAACTCTGAGGCAGAGGATCTGTCCCTGCCCATGGCAGGGGAGTTGGAAATGGATGGTCTTTGAGGTCCCTTCCAAGCCAAACAATTCCATGATTCTATTCTATGATTCTATGAATTGTGCAGCTCAGCTCTAAAAAAAAGATGAGGCAGAACCACACGGTTACGTGGATGTGGAGTGAGGGCAGATCAAAGCTGTCTAATGCCTTCTTCTGCTCGCAGGGTGCTGGGCTCCCTCTTGCCTGAGCCTTTCCAAGAAACCTCAGGGAATGAGGCAGCAAGGTGGAAAACGCTCCTGTTCCAGCCAACAAGGTGCTGGGGCAGAGAGGTGAGGAATTCCACAGCCAGGGTGGCAGCGATTCCTATGGGAAACACAGCCCATCCTAAGGCAGCAGCATCCCAAGGTCTGGAGCAGGGGGATACACTGGGTCCCTGAATCCTCCTCCAGCTGCAAAGCCCCAGCCCTTCGAGCCACGCTCTGGGGAGGCTTTTATTTTAATTTAAGCTCTTGTTTTTTGGTTGGTGTTGCAAGATGACCAGAACCATCCCACCACCAGGCCTGCAACGGCTTCACATGAGAAGACCCGCGTGCCTGGGGAGATTTTGCAGGGGAGTTTTGGTCCTTCCACCCCCAGATGAAGTGGCAGGGATGCGGGTGCTGTGCCCAGAGGCAGGGTGGGATTCGCCCAGAGCAGGTTGAGATGCACCCAGAGCAGGGTCAGATGCACCCACAGCAGGTTGAGATGCACCCAGGGCAGGGTGAGATGCGCCCAGAGCAGGGTGAAATGTGCCTAGGGCAGAAAAACAGGTGTACAGGCCCTACCTCTGCTCCCCTCCTGCTTTCACCACCCATCCCTTCCCTCCACGCTGACTGTTTGTCCCCAGTTTTGCCATTTGCTCCCCAGCACCCAGGAAAGCCAGGCAGCCCCCGCTGTGATGGGATTGCAGGGGCACGGCTGCCCGCCCGCTGAGCTCCCCAACCCTGTAACCGCATCTGCGCCGAATGAGAAAATATTGGATTTGTTTTCTAGAGGAGAAAAAAAAAAATCCAATATTCTGTCTGCGATCCCAGACTCCACGCCTGGTTATGGCAGGAAAATGCTGTAAATCTCCCTTTTTCCCCACCGCCCAGGGAAGAAAAAACGATTTTCTTTTAATATTCATATTCATGGCAGCAGGGTTGGAACTGGACGGTTTTTAAGGTATTTTCCAACCCAAACCATTCTGATTTTCTCTCCTGGTTTAAGCCTCATCATTTCACTCTGCAGTCTCTTTGTTGACCAGGGTTTAAACCTGCTCTCCCGGTGCTCCCGACCCCGGGAAGTCGCCTCGCACACCCTTCCCAGCAGCTCCCAGGCAGCGGCAATGAGATTTTAATAGATGTATTTTCAAATTAGTTCTGGGCCTTTCAAGACTTATCAGTTAAATGAGGTTTTTCAAATTGATTCAAAGGTCACTCGGAGAGTTTTCTCTTCTCTGTTATCTCTCCCTTATGGTTTCAGTGGCAATTGACAGAATGGAGGGGTAAAAAATATGTGTTCCCCCCACCAGCACACGCCTGGAAAAAGGAGAAAGCAACAAAACCCGCCCAAAATGTGCACCCAAAAAGAAAGGTCCTGGGTTGGGCGTCTGGCGTAGGCTCTGCGGCAGGATTTGGGGGGGGAGATGATGAGAAGAGCCCCAAGGTAGAGTTTTGGGGTGCAGGACCCCACAGACACGGGTGGGCGGTACTGGAGGGGCAGCAAGGGGAGGTTATTTCCTCCTGGAGTGGGGTGGGGGCAACCCCCGATTTAATGTTTAACCCAAGTGAGGTTTATTGGCCCCTTCTGACGCGCAGATTAGGAGCAAACAGAAAAACAGCAGCGGGCGGAGCAAGGCGGCTGATAAGGGCGGGGTGCGGGATGTGGGGTGCGGGGTGCAAGGTGCGGTGTGGAGTGCAATGTGGGGTGAGGTGTGGGGTGCAATGTGGGGTGCAGTGAAGGGTGTGGTGCAGGGTGTGCAGAGGTCACCCCCTAAAAAGAAAATTCCCTTTTATAAACGTGATAAAAATGTGAAATAAAATTATTATTGTTGTTATTGTTATTATTATTGTTGTTATTGTTATTATTGTTGTTGTTATTGTTATTATTGTTGTTGTTGTTCCTGATGTTGTTATTATTATTATTATTGAAAAATTGTGAGATTTGTAGGAATATTTTTTCCGGGGGGAAGCCAATTTTTCCCTCCTTTCCAACGGTTTACCCCTCCTTTCCGCCTTGTTTTCTTTGTGGTTTCTCGAGCGGGGATCTCTCCCGCGCTGAGCAGGATGTGCTGAGCGTATCCAGCCCTAAAATCTCGTTTCCCCCTATTTCACACAGCGAAAAAATTCCGGTTTCCCCGCCGAACACGAAGGCATCGAAAGCAGCGGGACCGGCTGCGATTTCCCGAGCGGAGCCGCGGAGCGCGGTGCCCGCAACCCTTGGGCCAAAATCGTTTGGAAGAGGCTGGAATTGAAGCAAAACTCGTGAAAAAAAAAAAATTAATTACAAATTCCCGAGTTTTTACGCAGCGCAATCTTGTCCCCGATTCGGGCAATTCTGGGCCTTACTTCGCAGTGTTAATTAGCGGCATTAATTATCGGCGTTGACAAAGCTTTCGGGTATTTGTCTCGGCCCGGTCCTGCGATCGTGCTCGGAGTTTTGGGGTGGTTTTGGTTTTATTTTTTTAATAACGACCGTTCGCTCTGCAGCGGAGGTTTGTTCAGGGAATAAAGTGCGGGAGGAGAGGGGAGAAAAGAGAGAAGGGAGAAAAGAGAGAAAGGAGAAAAGAGAGAAAGGAGAGAAAGGAGAAAAGAGAGAATAGAAAAAGAAGGAAAAAACCAAAAGGAAAAAGAGAAAAGGAAAAGGCGATAAATGGAAAAAAAAAAAAGAAAAGAAAAAGAGGAAAAGAAAGAATAAAGAAAAATACAGAGAAAAAATCATAAAATAAAAAGTGAGAGAGAGAAAGAAGGAAGATAAAAGAGGAAAGGGGGAAGGGAAGGGAAGGGAAGGGAAGGGAAGGGAAGGGAAGGGAAGGGAAGGGAAGGGAAGGGAAGGGAAGGGAAGGGAAGGGAAGGGAAGGGAAGGGAAGGGAAGGGAAGGGAAGGGAAGGGAAGGGAAGGGAAGGGAAGGGAAGGGAAGGGAAGGGAAGGGAAGGGAAGGGAAGGAAAGAAAAGGAAAGGAAAGGAAAGGAAAGGAAAGGAAAGGAAAGGAAAGGAAAGGAAAGGAAAGGAAAGGAAAGGAAAGGAAAGGAAAGGAAAGGAAAGGAAAGGAAAGGAAAGGAAAGGAAAGGAAAGGAAAGGAAAGGAAAGGAAAGGAAAGGAAAGGAAATATAAATTAAAATCGAAAACAAAAAAATAAAAAGGAGATCGAAATTCGGAGAGGCGAGGCTAAAGAAAAAAGAGAGGTAGGAGAGGGAAAGGGAAAAGAAAATGTCAGAGAAGAAGGAAACGAAGAACTCGGGTCCCTCCGCTGCGAACGCCTTGGGGTGGAATGGGGCAAACGCGGGAGCTGTGTAAACCCCGGGGCGCGGGCAGAGACCCTCCCCGAGGCCCGAACGGGCGAATTCCACACACAGACACGCGTGCCGGGATAAAACACGGGACGATGAATCAGCCGGGCGCTATTCGAGTCGGGGGCGATCGAACGCAGGGAGCAAGAGCCGCCGTGTTGTGAAAGGGACACAAGGAGGTTGTCCCCCTTCCCGAGAAATAATCACGAGTGGATTTCCTAGACCTGAGGGTCGGAATAAATGTGCGACGGGAGGGGGGTTTCCACCCGCGGGGTGAGGGGCGGCAGGATGGGAGAGCACCCAGGGACACGCGTGGGGAGGCATCTACGGGCACGGGGGGGTGGAGATGGGGAGGAGGAGCCCACCCTCGTCCCGCATCGTCCCACTAGAATGAAGCTTTTTTGCCCCTTCAGGACAGCGAGGGTGTTGGGTGTCACGGGTGGAAGCTTGGAGATCCACTCCATCGTGCAGGGACCTCACGGACGTGCCGAGGGGTGTCCACGAAGTTCGTAAAGCTGCATCTGGGAGGGGGCGTGCGTGACAGGGGGTCACAGAGATGGATGGCCTGAAGGGATGGGATGGGCATCGCCAGCTGCTGCCCAGATGTTTCCCCATGGGACCCCCGTATTTTGCAGAGCCTGGAGAGGAGTGGGGGGAGTTGTGCCTTCCCCCCCTCCTCACACCACCCCCCCGGCCTCAGCGCTGCCCGGGGGCCCGGCTGAATAATTAATGGTTCATCTGCGGCCGGGGCGGGGGAACTGGAGTGGAAAGAGGAGAAAAGCGGGAATTGCCATTTCCAGGGGCCCGGCGTGTTTATCGATCCGCGATTTACTGGCTCGGACTAATCCATCAGATGGACTCCTGCAGCCAGCAGGGACCGGGATCAGCACCGGGACAGGGACCAAGACTGGGAATAGGAATAATAGCAGCAATAGTAAGAGTAATAGTAATAGCAATAGGAACAGTAATAGTACTAGGACTAGGACTAGGACTAGGACTAGGACTAGGACTAGGACTAGGACTAGGACTAGGACTAGGACGAAGACGAGGACTAGGACTAGGACTAGGACTAGGACGAAGACGAGGACGAGGAATAGGAATAGGACCAGGTCTAGAAACAGGAATAAGAATAGGAATGGGAATAGGAGTAGGAATAGGAATAGGAATAGGAATAGGAATAGGAATAGGAATAGGAATAGGAATAGGAATAGGAATAGGAATAGGAATAGGAATAGGAATAGGACCGGGACCAAGATTAGAAATAGGAATAAGAGTAATAGGAATAGGACCGGGACGAAGACTAGAAACAGGAACAGGAATAGGACAAGGACTAGGACTAGGAATAGGACAAGGAATAAAAATAGGACTAGGACCAGGAATGGGATCAGTACTAGGACCAGCCCTCGCCCTGGCCGTACCCCTCAACAATCCTTCCTTCGCTTGCGCTGAGAGGAAAAAAAAGCTGATCGCTGCCCATGTGGGGAGAGAACCCGTCCCTTCTAGCAGGGGGTCTCAGCCCCCGGGCCCCTCCAGCTCCCGAGCCCAGGGCGGTCTGAAAGGACGAGCAGACTCGACCGGCGGCCCCGGGGTGGGCTGAGTTGGGGGGCTTTACCTGCACTGATCTGGAAAACCGGGTGCGGTCCCCCCGCACCGGTCAGGGAGCCTCTCTAGTGCGACCCCTTCCCCTGTAACCCCACTTCTGGTGGGCGGCGGGGCCGGGCCTGAGCCCGAGGGGCTGAAACCTGCCCCACACACGGGCCGAGGGGAGACAAGACGGCGGGAAGAGGGAAACGAAACCGGGTCCCGGGGGGGACACGAGCGGGGCCGGGGATCTGGAACAAAGCGGCCGGGCCGGGGGAGGCCGGGCGGGTCCCCCGTTCCCCATCCACGGGCAGTTCAACGCGGGCGAATTCACGGTGGAGTGGTTCATTTGTTGTTTCGGTTTTGGTTTTCTTTTTTTCCCCTCCTGTTTTCACAAAAAGCGAAGAATTAAACCACGTCCCTAAGAAATATGGGGGGAGAATTTCCATAAATAATGTTTCCAAGGTGCGTCTGGGGCGGAGGAAAAGCGGATGCTGAGGAATAAAACCATTTTAAGGAGAAAAAAAAAACATTTTGAGGAGAATAATAACCATTTTGAGGAGAATAAAAACCATTTTGCAGAGAAAAAAAACAGTTTTGAGGAGAATAAAAACCATTTTGGGGAGAATAAAAAATAGCTGAGGGAGAATAAAACGATTTTGGGGAGAATAAAACCAATTTGGGGAGAGAAAAACATTTTGGAGGGAAAAAAAGCATTTTGTGTAGAATAAAAAAAACATTTCGGGGAGAAAAGAAAAGCATTTTGTGTAGAATAAAAACCATTTTGGAGAGAATAAAAACATTTTGGGAAGGATAAAAACAATTTTAGGGAGAACAAAATCCTGTTTAGGGAGAATAAAACCAGTTTATGGAGAATAAGCCTCTCTCGACGCCACGGAGGAGCAGAGCGGTGGCAGCGGGACCAAAGGCCGAGCTGGGCCAGGGGGGAGAGACCCAAGAGTCCTCCCCAGTCGCATATTTACCATCACTACCATGGTTATTATTTCAAATTTTGGCGAGTCAGAGAGCAACCACCCGCTGCTCAATTAGCCCGAACAACGGGGGCATTAAACGGCCGATCGCGGCAGTGTTTAAATCTTTATTTACCAGAACCTTGTAAAGCCAGGAACAATTTGCATTCTATTAACTGCTTTTCAATAGGGCATCGACTGGAACTAAAAGATGCCACTACCCTGCCCTAATTAAAGAGCAACTGAATTACACTAAATACATATGAACGCTGCTCTCCTCCATAAATAACGTCGGGATCCTCAGAAACCTCAGAAAATCGGATTTTTAAAAAGAGATATTAGTACACGTGGGATTTTTTTTTTTATAGGACATCCCTTCTCCTCGAGGGCAACCGATGCCCCCGGAGGGAGAGGAGCGGAGCTCGGGGTTTCCGGCAGGGAGCGATGGGGCAGCGCGGGGATGGGTACCGCCCGGTACCGGGCGGCAGGGCCAAACGCACCGGGAAGGAGCTCCGGGACCACGGGCGGCGGGGAACGGGGGGGAAGATACTACCGGGGTTCCGGGATCCGTCCCGGGGTCAAGGGCCCCATCCGGTGGTGGGAAATCATCACCGGGGCTGGGGACAACCGAACGGTCGGTGGGGAGCGAAGGAGAGATGCTACCGGTACTCTGGTGTCCGTCCTGTGGGCAGGGGACCGAGAAGAAAATCACCACCGGGACTGGGAGAAACAGAACGGGAGGCTGGGAGTATGGGGAGAGGCGTTACGGTGCCCGTCCTGGGGACAAGAGACCGGGTCTGGAGGCAACAGAACGGGCTGCGGGGAGAAGTGCTCCAGGTGCCACCGGTGCTCCGGGGTCCGTCCCGGCGGGCGAGGATCATGGCCAGGGCTGGAGGCAACCGAACGGGCGGCGGGGAGCGGGTGGGAGAGCTGACACCGGCGCTCCGGGGTCCGTCCCAGGGACAAGGGACCGGTGCCGGTGGGACTGAGAGGGAAATCACCACCGGAGATGGGGACAACCGAACGGGGCGAGAGGGAGCAGGGGTGGGAGGGGCGGGAGGGGTAGATGCTACCAAGGCTCCGGTGTTCGTCCTGGGGACAAGGGACCGGTTCGGTGGGCGAGGAATCATCGCCGGAGCTGGAGGCAACGGAAAGAGCGGCGGCGAGCGGCACGGGGGAACTGCTACCGGAGCTCCGGGGTCCATCCCAGGGACAAGAGACCGAGAAGGAAATCTCCGCCGGCGCTGGGGCCAACCGAACCGGCGGGGAGTGTTGGACGGAGCTGCTGCCGGAGCTCCAGGGTCCCTCCTGGGGACAAGGGACCCGTTTGTCGGGTGCGACCGAAAAGAAAATCCCCACCGGGGCTGGGGGCACCCGAACAGGCGGCGGGGAGAGACGGAGAGGCAGATGTTACCGGTGCTCCGGTATCCGCCCTGGGGACAAGGGGCCGGTTCGGTCGTGGGACCGAATCCCCGACAGGGCTGGAAGCACCGGGCAGCTCCCGGCTCCCCCAACCCAGAAACCCGCATTCCCTCTTGGCAGGAACAGGCGCGGGGAGGAGGAATCCTCCTTCAGTATGCTTCACCTTCGCTATAATTCACCTGAAATACAATTTCCTTTCTTCTCGAAGCCTTCAGCACCTCTTTGGAAGCCTTAGCCTCAAATCAGCCCGGTAACCCCATCCCCGTCCCGTGATGCCTCCCCATGATGAGGGACCCCAACGCGTGTTCTCAGCATCCCCTCACCCACCCCTCTGGGAGATGAGGGGTGGGTGGCCGCGGTCGCAGCCCGGTGCCGTGCCCTACCTGCCAGTCTGAGCGCCGACATCCTTTGAAATTCCGGCTCTTGCAACCATTTCCACATCCTCCGGAAAGTCTCCCGGCCGGATTTGAGCTTACTCCAGGGCTTGGGGTTCCTCAGCAGGTCCGAGAGGGTCCCTTGGGAGCGGCACAAGATCCTCTGCGCGAAGATGGCTTGAGGGATGCTGTAACGCTTCAGCTCGGCCGTGATCCTCTGAGCCACCTCCTTGGTGTTGATCTCCTCCACCTGCCCAGAGCCCCCAGCTTGGGAACCGGTAGCCGAGGCCTGGCGTTCCCGCTCGCCCAAGAGGGATCCACCAGGCTGGGCATGCGGGTGGCCGTGTGGGTGCATCCCATTGAGTGGTGGCATCATAGCCGAGCTCGGTGCCCCCAACCCCCTCGCAAGGTGCTCCTCACCCCGGGACAGCATGGCAGCGTGCGAGTCGAAGCCGTTGGGCGAGAGCATCTTCTCGTTGGGCAAGTGGCCACCTGGGCCGTAGGGAGCCAGAGGCTGCTGGGCGTTGTGCAGGCTGCCCAACCCGTTGGGCAGCGGCGAGAGGGGCTGCCCCATGGTTGGCATGTCCTTGGGGTAGTGGCTGTAGAGGTTGCCCATGGAGGCCAAGCTCCTCTCGTCGCGCATGAGGGTGAAGCTGCCGCTCACGTTGCCGGCCAAGCGCTGGTGCGGGTGATGGTGGTGGTGATGGTGATGCGGGTGGTGGAACTTCTCCGACACGGTGGAGATGGGCGGCAGGTGCTGCAGGGGGGTCAGCGTGGTGTAGGTGCTGCTGAGGCTCATGCCGGAGGGGGACTCGCAGGACATGCTCATGGCTGGGTGCAGCGGGGCTGTCAAGCTGTGGTCGCCGCGGTAGTCACCTCCTTCCAGGATGGAAGCCATGCCCGAGACCATGGCCGGTCTGCCGTGCGGGACCAGGTTGCGGTGCGAGCTCTGCCTCCCGTGAGCCGGGCTCAGCAGCTCGGCAGGCTGCGAGTGCGGGACTCCGTGCAGGCTACCCAGGTTCTCCATCGCCAGCTCCATGGTGGCCACCAAGCTCTGCCGCTGCCTCGCCCGCTCGCTCGCTGCCTTCCTCCCCCACCCCCCCCCGCCTCCTCCTCCTCCTCCTCCTCCTCCTCCACCGCCCCCCCCTCCCTTTTTTTTTTTTCCCCGCACCGGCTGCCCGGATTAATTCAGACTCCGCGCTGGAGGAGGAGGAGGGGGGGGGATGGATATTCCTCGCCCCGCTGTCAGGCTAGCATTATGCTCTCCGTGCTCGCCCGCCGGGGTGCGGGGTGTGCGGGGTGCGATGCGGGGTGCGGAGCGGTCGCCGGCTGCCGGCAGCCTCGCTCTGGGCCGCGGCGTGACGTCAGCAAAGCCCCGCCCCCCCCGAACTGAGGCACCCACCCCCACCCCTCCATCATCTCCCGGTGCGGGGAGGGTGGGGAGGGCAAAAACAAGCGAGGGGCACGGCAGCGCCCGGCACACGGCGGGGAGGCACCGCATCCCCAGTTACCCCACCCCCCCGAGGTGACCTCTCCGCACCAGGGTGACCCGCTCCATATCAGGTATCCTCCCCGCAACAGAGCCATATCCCCCAACCCCGTTTCGTGCAGAGATCACCCCCCAAGTCCAGGTGACCCCCTCTGCACCAGGTGACCCCCCACTCCGTACCGGGTATCCCACTCGAAACACAGCCATACCCCCGCCCCCCGTGCCGAGGTAACCCCCCCCCCCCGCACCAGAGTGACACCCTCTGCAAAAGAGCAATAGCCCCCCTCTCCAAGCCGAGATGACCCCCCCACCGCACCGAGACTGACCCCTACAACAAAGGTGACCGCCCCGCCGCGTCCCGGTGTCAACCCCGCAACAGAGCCATAACCCCCCTCCTCGCGCAAAGGTGACCCGCACGCGCCGAGGTGTACCCCGCACCAGGGTGACTCCCCCACCCCATACCAGGTGTCCCACCGGCTATGGAGCCATAACCTCCCCTCTCCACGCCCAGGTGACACCCCCCCCACACACACACACCGGGGTGACATCACCTACCGAGTGCCCCCCCCCCGCAATGAAGCCGTAGTCGTCGTCGTGTCCCCCCCGCGCCCAGGTGACCCTCCTGGTACCGGGTGAGGGGAGTGTGATAGGGTTGTGCGTGGGGCTACAGGGCCTTGGGCAGCGGGGAGGGACAGAAAAGAGGAGGAAGGAAAGGGAAAAGGGAAAGAGGAAGGGAAAGGGGAAGGGGAAGGGGAAGGGGGAAGGGAAAGGGGAAGGGAAAGGGAATGGGAAAATTGAAAGGAAAAGGGAAAAGGAAAGGGAAAATTGAAAGGGGAAAGGGAAAAGAAAGAGCAAAATGGAATAGGAAGACAATAAGGGAAAAGGAAAACTGAAAGCCAAAATGGAAAGGAAAAGGCAAAATAGGAAGGGAAATGGAAAGGGAAAGGGAAAGTGGCAAAGGAAAGGGGAAATAGAAAGAGAAAGGCAAAATGGAACGGGAAATAGAAAGGGAAGAGGAGGAAGACGCGCTGAAGAGAGGACACGAGCCGGCCTGAGGACACCAGTCGGGAGGAACTCGGTGTATTTCCCAGACGCGTTTCTCGGCGCCCCGAGCCGGGACCCCCACCCCTATCCTCCAGGCCGGGCCGAGTCGGTTTCCCCAGCTTTATTGATCAGACTGAAGGAATAGACTCAGCCCCGCGGTTTCCCGGGGTCATCCGGTGCTCGGGCCCGGGCCCCACCGGGCTCCAGGCGGCTACCGCGGCTGCGGGACAGGCGACGGGAGTGCGGGGCCGTGCTCGGGGCGTCCCCACCAGCGGCTTGAAGGGGAATAATTGGACAAAAATTAACATCCCGCTCGAACTGAGGGCATTTAACCCTTCCCATTCATTCCATTTATCCCATCTCAACAATTCCATCTCATCCATCTCATCTGTCTCATCGGTTTCATTCCACCCATCTATCCCATCCCAACATTTCCATCCCATTCACCCCATCCATGCTACCTCATCCCATCCCATTCCACCTTATCCCATCCCATCCCAACCCCAGGAAGTGGCTGAAGTGCCCAATTCAATAAAACAAAATCCCGCAAATTCCTGTGACACGGACTCAGAGTGATCACCCTTGGAGCAGAACTTGATCCCGGGGGAAGCAGGGGGTCCCTCTCTCAGTGGCTTTTCCACCACTGACCCCTGTTACACTGCGCTCCGGTCAGGCTCGAGCTGGGATATAGGAGGAATCCTGCCCCCTCTCCCAGCTCTTCTTCCCGGAGCATCCCTGCCCTAAGCAAGACCGGGAACCGGGAGGGAACCACGTTCCAGGGGGGATCCCTGGATCCAGGTGTGTGTGGCTTCCAGGCAGAGAACGGAACAGGGATGGGCAGGAGGGCCAGGGTCGGACAGGGTTGGATAGTGGAGAGCCGGGGCTGGCCAGGGATGGACAAGGAGGGGCTCGGAGTCTGGCAGGGATGAGAAGGTGGGGCCCGAAGGCGGACAAGGATGGTCGGGAGGGCCATGGAGTTGAGCAGGGATGGATAGAAGGGAGTCGGAGCCAGGCAGAGGTGAGGTCCCAAAGCCGGACGGGAGTGAGCAGGGAGAGTAGGACCTGGGCAGGAATGGGCTGAGGGGTGCAGAACCAGGCAAGGATAGGCAGGGATTACCCAGCGCTGGGCAGGAATGGGCAGGGCGGGGGGTGGGGGGGGAAGGGGGGGGGGAGCCGGGCAGGGGTGGGTAGAGGGGGCAGGGGAGGCTAAAACCAGGCAGGGATGGGCAGGGGTCTCGGAGACGGGCAACAATGGTCAAGGGGAGCCCAGGGCCGGGCAAGGATGGGCGGGGTGGGGAAAGGGTGGAGCCGGGCAGGGATGGGCAGGGGGTACTCAAAGTCGAGCAAGGATGGGGAGGGGGTGTCCGGAGCTGGGCAAGGATGGGAAAGGGGCACCTGGAACCTTGCAACTCCAGAGGATGCTGGGGCTGGATGGGGGTTGCGCAGCGAGGACGAGGTTGGGAACAAACCAGGGCTGAAGCAGCCGCGTCTGGAAGGGTTTCATTGAGTGTAATAACGGCCATATCGCATCGACCGGCCCATCGACCGCCCATCGATAGATCCATCCCGGCAGCTGCCCAGCGCCCCTGCCGTCCCGCACAGCATCCTCGGGCTGGGCTCACCGCCTCCCCCTTTGCCCCGCTCCCCAGCATCACCGGTCCCGCAGCACCGGGGCCCCCGGGGCAGGCGCTGGACTCTGCCCTGCGCTGAGCTTTGCACCGAGCAAACACCAAAAAAAAAAGAGAGACTTTTTAGTAATTAGTGCGACATAATTGAGTAATGCGGTAGCCCTGAGCGCCCCCCCCCCCCCCCGCGCCCTCCACCCCCCAGCCCTTCCCCGATCGATGCAATATCATTAAGCGAGAGGCACCGAGAGATGCGGGGCTGGGGTTGTGAGGGGGTCCCTATGGGTGATACCAGTGGGGTTTGTAGCCCCTCGGAGCGCCCACAGGCGCTGGTGATGGGCGCTGGGGGACAGACCCGGTTTCCATTCGCCAGCTGGATGCTATTGATTCCCTTCCCTCCTTTCCTTCTTTTTTCTCCTTTCCTGAGCTCCCTATTTCATTCCCAGCCCTCTGCTCCTCGGCAGCAGCCCGGGCAGCGCTCCGGGAGGAGCCGGGCAGTGCCGGCACCTCGGGGGCGGAGAGCGGTAAGTGTGGAGGGGGTGGGGAGTGTGGGCACAGGGCAGCCCCCCCCCAACCTCCCCTGCACTCCTCCAATCCCCCTCGCAGACCCCTAAACCCCCGGAACCCCCCCCCCCCCCCTTTGAAGCCCCTCCAGAGGCACCAATGGTTTCCCTTGGATGGGACAAACTGGTGTATCTCTGCAGGGTGGTGGACCCTGTAACTTTCCCCCCACCCCCCCAACTCCCCTTTAGTCCCTCACCCCTCCCCAGCCCCTCCCCAGAGGCACCAATGGTTCCCCTTAGACGGGACAAGCTGGGATCTCTCTGCAGCTGGGTGGACGAAGTAGCTTCCCCCAACCCCTCCAATCCCTTCTGCTCAGCACCCCCCCGCCCCGCAGGGTGGAAGTTCTGCAGGAGGAAAGATGTGCTGGAGGCAAGAATCCTCTCTGTTTCCCTCTCCCTGCCTCCCGGGGCCGCCGCTTTGCGTTCAAACCTGTATAATTTTAATTTTCATTTATTTATTCTCCCCCCCCCTTACACTTAGGAACAGCTCGAAACCCAAACACCACGGCCAGAAATACACCCAGAGGAGCTGGGAGCACACCTGCAGGCAGTGTTTCTTGTAAGCAACGACCAGGTACAAAGCAGAGAATAAATCTTTTTATTTTACCGGGCAGGGAAGGAGAAGGAGCTGCCAACGTGGCTCCCGCCATAGCCCTGCCCCTCCAGCAGCCCAAGTTCCTTAAAGTTCTTTAAGGTTTCAAAATCCCAGCACCATCGCCTGGCAGGTGAATTATTTAGTGCCTATAGATTCCTCGCAACCCCTTTCATTTCGGTTCCAAATCTTCCCCAGCCCAGCCTTTGCCTATGGATGTCTCGATTTTCCAACAATCAAGCGGGAGGCAAAAGAGCGTGGCAATTTCTGCTAATCGATTTTCCATACAATGGGCCCCAGATGATGTTTTAAAATGTGAGAAACTAAAATGTGTTGGTTTAAATAAGACTTTGGCAATCAATAGACTTTTTTTTCTTAAAAAAAAAAAAAGAGACTTTGATACCGGTTCTTGAAGGGGATTCAAACGCTTTCGCTTCCAAAAAGAAAACAAAGCAAGGAAAAAGAAAAAAGCCACGCTAGAAAAGTTCCGCTTGGATTTGGGGCAGCCCCGCACTTCCCACTTCCCCCCCTCCTCGGCTTTTCTTGACTTTTCCTGTCTGATTTGCCTTTCGTCGATTTCCCCCGGCGTTGTAGCGCTTCGGGCAGGAATACAGCTGGGAAAAAAAAAAATTCCGGCCCTTTTCCCCATCCACTTTTTCCTCTGCTAAAATTCCTGATAGCCCCCAGACTTCCACCACCACTTTGCGCCCTCGGCAGATTTATTTTTATTTTAACACAATTTTAGCTGCAAAAATCAGACCCTTTCCCCGCCGTTCCCTGGTTGTTTATTTTTATTTCCATTCCTTTTTGCGGGTTATAATAATAAATATATATGGGTTTTATTTTCCTTTTACTTTTTATTTCCCCCGGGTGAAAAAATTTCCTTCTCTCTGCAGAATCGGTCTTGGAGGGGTTTAGGGAGAGGAACAGACTGGGAAGCCCGTTGGGATCTGCCCCCCCCCGCCCCCGTCTCCATCCGCCTCTTGCTCCCTGCTTTCACCCAGGATCCGTGGGTCGGGCTGGGAAGACGGAAAAGCAGCAGCAACGGGGGGAAATCAAGCGGGGGGGTTGCGAATCAGAGGTGGGGGGAGAATAAACTCTCCCACAGCGTTTCTGAGGACTTTTCTCGTTTATCCCGAAACTTTGAGCAGCCCCGAAACTCGGTGGCGGGGAGAGAAGGGGCCGCGGTGGTGGCGGGGAGAGGGGCTGGGGAGGGGGGGTTCCATCCAATTTTACCCCGGGGGGGCAATTTGAGGATGCCCGGTTGCTCTTTTCGATGTCAACCTCACAGGTTTCCCCCGAACGAAGCAGCCCCGCAGAGCCAGGACCAGGGCTTCGCACCCCGGGGGCTCCGCACCCACCCGCGACCGGGGGTCCCACCGGCCCCTCCTGCTGCCCCTCAGCTCCGGGAAAACCATCGGGAGCCTCCGGGAGCCTCTTTCAGTCACAATTTGTTTTCGAAACTTCACAGAGAAGCAGCCCTGAACTTTACACCCTGGCAGAAGCGCGGGGCGGGCTCAACCCCGCGGAGACTTTTGGGGCCAAACCGGTAAAAATCGCTAAGATTTCGTCCAGCTCCGAGGTGGGATCTTATTTTTCATTTTCGCTATTCCCCCCCCCCTCCTTCCTGTCCCCTTTCCGCCTTTCCCTGGTCGGGCCCGGCCATCCCCTAGCCCAGGCTGGGGTGCGGGTGGGTTTATAAACTACAACGTGAGACATGCAACGAGTTTGGGGGTCATCTGCTGGGAGAGAGGGACCCCAGGCCTCCGAAATTCCCCTCATCCCCATCCCCCTCCCACTTTTTTTTCCTTGTGCATTTCGGGGACCATCAACCCCCACTCTCTGGGCACCCCAAAAGCTCCTCGGGGGCTGATGAGGAGGTTCGGTGGGGGAGGGGGGAACCATGAGCACAGCCGAGGCTGGGGGCGAGGAGCTGGGACTTTGGGAAACATCGAGGAAACCAGAGGAACCGGATGCTTTCTGCTGTGCTGCAGCACTTTTCTGTATTGCACGGTGCACTGAAAGCACACGACTTATACACAAAATAATATGTATAACAATATATATAGAAAAAGATCATATTTACCTTGTATATGTGAAATATATATAATAGATATTTTATGCATTTTATATATATATATATATATATATATTCTTTTTTTTTCTCTGTGTTTCCCGCAGGTATTTTCCTGACATCGCAGGGCTCCTTCTCCCAGCTCGGGAAGCATCTCTGCTTTTTCGGAAAGATCCCGTTTTTGAAGACTTTTCTCCCCGAGGGCAATTGGAAGGTACTGCCAGACCCCCTCCTGCCCCCCCTGCCCACCCTACGCCATCCACTCCTGCTCGGCCACCCTGAGGGGCTCAGGAAGGGGGTGCGGAGTAAGGGAAGGCTACCGGGCCCGGGTCCCCCCCCTCCCCCGAGGCTCAGTCCCCGCAACAGGTACCCCCGCTCCTCCGGCGGTGCGGGGAGGTGGCGCACCCCCGGGCAAGGTTGGGGCAGGCAGAGATGGGGACAAGGTAGGGACGAGGAAGAGGCAGGGACGCGGATGAAGACGAGGCAGGGATGGGGATCAGGATAAGGCGGGGATGGGGATAAGGAAGAGAAAGAAAGGGGATGAGGCAGGACTGGGGACAAGGACGAGACAGTGACGGGATGAAGGAAAAAGGGAAATGAGGCAGAAAGAGGGACGAGTCAGGGACGAGAACGAGGCAGGCTTGGAGACAGGCAGGGACGGGGACAAGGCACGGATGGGGACGGGGACAAGGCACGGATGGGAATGAGGCAGGGACAAGGACGAGGTAGGGTGGGAGTGAGGGAAAATGAGAAATGAGGCAGGGACAAGGACGAGGCAGGGATGGTGATGGGGACAGGCAGGGATGGAGGTAAGTGAAAAAGGGAAATGAGGCAGAAACAGGGATAAGACAAGGAAGGGGACAAGGAAGACATGGAAACAGGCAGGGACGGGGATGAGGACGAGACAGGGACGGTGATGAGGCAAGAATGGGAAAGGGAAAATAGGAAAAGAGACAGAGACGGGGAGAAGGCAGGGAAGGGGACAGGCACAGGGATAGAGATGGGGATGAGTTAAAATAGGAACTGAGGCAGGAATGAACGGTGAGGCAGGGCCAAGACAGCGACCTACTGACACCCAGCCAGACCCAGCCACCTTCCTGGGCTCAGTGGGGAATGGGGTGCCCAGGCCTGCCCCTCACCCACCCGGATTGCTTGGGTCATGGTGTCCTTGTCACTGAAATAACCCACGGCAGTTCGTCCCCACCCGGGGCTGTTGCACAGACACACAGAGCGTGCTGACTGGCCACAGCCAATACCCATCACACAGCCCCGGCCAAGTGAAACCTGCATCCAACACCCCCAAACCACCCCTTCTACCTCCAAACCCCACCAATGTCCTGGGCACAAAGCCACCCCCTCGGCAGATGCCACCCTGGCTGGTGGCACCCCTTTCCCTGTGCCCTCCTCTCCCCTGCAGCAGTAATTGCTGCTGTATTTATCCAAACTAGGAGGGGGTGGCAGAGAAAGACTTCAAAGAGTAATTTTCCGGGAATTCTCCCCGGTGTAATTGTCTTGATAATAAATCCAGACGCTTAGCCTGTGTATGAATTGCTTTTTACCATTTTCATTTATTATTGAACACAGTGGGGAGAAGGGGAAACGCAACAGGGCTCTTTCTTGTGAGCGAGAAGGGGCGAAGGGGCTGAGGAGACAATTTCTCTGCAGATCCGGGAAACCACGATGTGTTCATCATCTTGCTCTGTTTTTTTTTACCTCTCCTTAATAATACCCAGCCCATTTCCCCAACCCTCACTTTTTTTGGGGGGGGGGGGGGGGCGTTGGTATTGAAAAGTAATTAAATAACCTGTTAGCTAACACCTTAAATTAAGATCCACTCTTAGATTTAATGATGTCTCCAGAAGAATTGACAGAAATGTAAAGACAGACTGTCGATAGATTTCTTCCTCTGGTTACACTGTATAAATGTGATTAAAACAGATCTTAAAGAAGGGGTGTCCCAATATGACACCCACACGGGGATGGAGCCATCGAGGCACCCACGGGGCTATGGAGACAAATACCTCCTGAAGCATGGGGAGATGGGTGGCAGGACAATGCTGATGATCCCTGGGTTGGCTCGTGGAGGACCTAGGGATGAGAAATCCCCCTGAGATATGGTTTGGGTTGGAGAAGACTCTGGCAAAGCCTTGTGTCCCCGGGGAAGCATCCTTCAGCCAACCTTGCCAGCCCTGAGCGGTAATGGCCAGATGTTCTCCTTCATCCCCAGCCTTTGGAGCGGTCCAGGGTAGCCTCATGCTGTGCAGCTGGATGCAAAGCCGAGCCTTCACTTTGTCCTGGCTCCAGCAAAGCAAACAGTGGTTGGAATGGTGAGCATACACCCATTGCTTTCTGCTTAAGCTCTCAGGTAAAGGTTACCTTAGCATCCAGGCTGAAAAAAATCAATGGCTGATACAGCATGAGGCTTGGAAAGACAACATACATCTATCACTTAGGGATTCGATGGGCTTAGAATAGTCTTGTCAACAAATGATTGTTTAAACAGAATATCTCAACTGTTTATGGCACCCTTAATCCATACATCTGAGCACCACTGTAACATGTCGTGAGCATGGATTGCTCCGTAGAAACCTCTGTCGTTAGGTCTGGAGCTGCAGAACACTTAAAACATGTGCTTAAGTCTCTTAGACTTCAAATTAATCATGTACTTAAGTGTTCTGCTGGACTAGGGCTGGCCTAAGGACGGGGAAATATCTGTCATTATGTTAATGGATGAAGTTTTTGTTTCCTGCCCTTCATTTGTGTAGAAAGGGCTAAATTGCACACACGTGTTCTCTGGACACGACAGCTTCTGGGTGATTTATCCAACCAGTGCACAAATAGCCCCAGTGTCACCCAGCTGGGGTGGTTATTTCAAAGTTTGTCCTTCTCCCCTGGTTGTGAGAGCCCTTGACGTGGCATTTCAGAGAGGCTTTGGGCCAGTGGAGCTGGTGGTGGTGGAAGTGGGTGAAGACCCACAGGGGTTGGGAGTTCAATGATGCAAAAGGAAAGAGGAGGGGAGCAAAGGCAGAGGGCTCAAGAAGAGTGAAGAGCAAACAGAGGCTGGAAAAGCATCAGATATGCAGAGCAATAGCAGGGAGAGTGAGGTGCCAGCTCCAACCAGCCTGGAGACTTTCTGGGGAGAGCTCAGCAAAGCCTGGCAATTCAGCCCCGTAGCTGGGAAGACATGCAGGGCACCCTGCAATGTGCTGGAGCTCAGTGTCCCCCTCCCTGCTTCCCACACAGGTGCCTTGGCCAAGGCCTGGGGAGCAAATCACAACGTTATCATCCCCCTCTTGTGTCTGTTGCCTGCCCAGGCTGGCTCTGTGACCTCTGGGGTGGTGGAGATCTCCTGCTGTGGGCTCCATTCCATGCTTGTCTTGTGTTAATTACACAAGAAATGTAATTGTGTTGGGAAGGGGGAGATTCTGTTTCCTCTCCCAAATAACTGCCCCTTCAAAGTGAATTTGTAAAGAGGTTTTTAGGTGTTTGGGGGCTTGTAAGGGGACAGGGGTTTATGAAAACACAGGATCTTGCAAGAGGACAGGGGCTTATTAAAATACAGGACCTGCAGAACAGGAAACATAGTGAGAAGGAAGAGCGAGCGAAGGAAATAAAGGAACATTAAATCATGTATCAGTATTTCTCCTCAAAATGTCGAATGCATTTTCTTTTCTGAAAAATTAATAACCTCACTTTGTCAATGGACTCTCTCGCCCTCCCCACCTTCCCTCCCTCCCCTCTTCTTCCCCCTTCTCCTTGTCTGCAGAAGATGTTCAATGGAAAACAAGCAGAGAATTAAAAAAAGCCACTTAATCCTCAACAATTCCAGACTTGAGCTTTTTAATGGCCTCTCAGGGTTCGTCTTCCAGCCACGCGATCTCTGCAGAGAAGGGGAACTCTGGCCGCCGGCTGCTGCCTGGCTCCTGGCTCCAGTTCAGCCGTGCATCTTCAGACACTGCAACCCTCAGCGTGCTGCATCCAGGCAAATCAAAGTGCCTGGCCTGAATTCCCTGGGCAGGGGCAGTCAGGAGGTGGTGATGGGGAGAGATGGGGTAATTCAAGACCAGGTTGGATGAGGCTTGGAGCATCCAGTGGGAGGTGTCTATGCTCATGGTACAGGGTTGGATCTGGATGGGCTTTAAGGTCCCTTCCAACCCAAACCATTCTGTGATTCCATGATTCTATGAATTGCCAAAAGGATTTGGGGACTCAGACTGTGTGCTCCAACGTGACCCAACCAGCACCTGGGTGCGTGGGATTGCTAAAGCTGATGTTTGCATTTAATTCCCACCTTAAAACCAAGCAGCAGGTTAAGTGATCCAGCCCCTGAGAAGTCTTTAAGTAAGTCCTTCCTGAGATGCCACCTCCCTCTTTTCCATGCCCCAAGCTCAAACCAGGTGCCCAAGCCCAGGGAGACCTTCACCATCCCCCATGAAAACTGAAGGCAGGAACTGAGCCCCTTCTTTTGGGACCTTCCTTAGGGCAAGAATCCCTATTCACCAGCACTTCAGCACGTGTTTAATTGCAATCGGTTATGAAATGCCCTCTGCTGGCACCCTAAAACAGGGGGAGGCTGGGATAGGATCAGGATGCCATGGGGACACCACAAGGGGCTCAAGCTTGGGATCAAACCTGCTCCCCATCGCTCTAGCATCCAGCCAGAGAAGGGAGGAGTAGCTGAGAGAGCAGGGGAGATCCTGCCCTGCAGGGTGCTGTGCCTCAGGATCAAACCCAAAGGTTTCCGTGGTGGTGAAGACCAGGAATGTTTCCCCGAGATACTGCTCAGCTCTTGGAGCCAACAGAGAGCTTGTCCAATATTGAGCAGGCACAACAATGTTGGAAACTTGAAGTGAAAGCAAAAGAATCAGTTAATGGTCTTCCCGAGCTGTTCTTTTGGTGTGGAGAGTCCTTGCAGAACTTAGGGCGAGGATTTACAAGGCCTCGGTGCAGTGCTTGGTGAAATGATCATTCAGCAGCCATTAAGGTGGGTGTAAAAGAGAATATCCAACAAATCCTGGTGGGAAGAGGAAAAGCACTGCCTCAATTCGAGGAAGCAGTGCTATTCATCAGAGTCTGTAAGTACCCACTTAATTCCCCTTGGGAAATTGGAGAAGAGTTTTGGGATTTGACAGGAGAGGGGTTCCTCCTTCAGTGAGAATTTATGTGAATTTTAATTTCTTCAATTAGGAAAAAAAAAGCAAGAAATTTAAAAACAAGGATTAAAACTATTACAGACCTTGTCAATCAAAGCAGGGGGTTTTGACAAGCTTTAAAGTTGGAGGTAAATTTAAGCTTGGGCGCTTTTTCAAATTTCCTTTTAGTGTAAGTGAATCAGAATTTGAAACCAAAAATAAAATTACATGGGACTGGAAGAATAGAACTCTTCTATTAGAAGATGCTGAAAGGGGTCAATTTAGCGACTCCCACTCCTTTCATTGGCCAAAGAAACATTTGAAAAGAGAGACATAATGAAGCACTTGACTCCTTGGGGAAAAGGATTCGTTTTGATGAATCAGCATTTTTCTGATGTTCAAAGATTTTGCAGTATCCCTGATCTGTGCTCCATAGGGAAGGGCTTTGGAAGCTGACAGAAGTGGAAGGGCTCTCAAGATATTGCCCCTCTCCCCCAAGGGTTGTGTCCTGCCTCCCTCCAGGTGAAAAAATAGTGTAGGACAAGAAAATTCTGAAAGGCAATGGCAAAGCAGGAGAAGCATAGATTAATAGAATATTAAAGTTGGAAAAGAACTCTAAGCTCATCCAGTCCAACAATCAACCCAACACCACCATCCCTACTAAATCATGTCCCAAAGTGCCACATCTACATGTTTTTTGAACCCCTCCAGGGATGGAGACTCCCCCACTGCCCTGGGAAGCCTCTGACAGGGTTTCACCACTCTGTCAGTAAAGAAATATTTCCTGATAATCTAAACCTCCCCTGGTGGAACTTTAGGCCATTTCCTCTCATCCTATCAGTTGTTACTTGGGAGAGGACAGTTGTGGCAGCAGAGTCAGAGTGATTTTTCATGGTGAAGGACTTGGCTCCTTTCATCACCTTGCGACAGGATGGGACCCACAGCTGAAATCCAGCCCTACCTGAAAGCCTGGTGTGTAAAGTCTGAGCAGGAGCTCTTAACTGCACCTGCCTGGGGCTGAGTTATGTTCAGCTCTTCCAGCTGAGATGAAAGGACTAGGATTCTTAATTTACATTAAGATAATAATATATCTTTAAAGATAGTAATATATCTTTAAAATAGAATCATAAAATACACATCCTCGATGCTTCTTCCTTTGTCTGAAGGATGCAAGGTCGGATGAGGGTCCATCGACCTGCACACGGTATCTGGGAGGGGCAGATCAAAGACCTGCTTTCTTGTCTCCATTGCTGAGCTGTAGCTTATCCAGATGCAATGCAGGTACCCCTTGACTCACAGTTCCATCAAGAATGGGTTAGAGAGCTTCTCCACTGCAGGTTGACCCTGAACTGTTGTGATGAAGAGCCCCAGAGTCCTGTGTTGAGCCCAAAAATTGAGCAAAGAGGTGCCCCAGCGAATGCCTGACAATGTGGACTCAACAGAGTGGGAGACCCTGGGATTAACTGGAGCCAAACAGGTTGTGCTGAGGGCTGAAGGTTGGGATCAGAGGTCCATCTTCACTCAGCAAGCATCATTTTCATGGTTTCTGCCTGGGAAGCATCTTTGCATGTGAATTATCTCTTGTGGGAGCTAATAGAGGAGGTTGGCTTGGATGACCCTGGAGAAATGTGGCTTCTGGCTTTTGAACCATTGTGGAAATGAGACCACTTCATAGAGGTGTCTCACAAGGGGAAACATCCACTTGTGAGCACTTATGGCTTAGTATTAACCCCTCTGTCCTTTGGCTGTGTGAAGATAATTGCAAAATAAGGGTTGTAAATCTCTTGTATAAAGACTTTGGGGTCTAAACAGGCCATCATCTAGGGACTATATTGAATGGTTTTGTTAGAAGACACACACACACGAGGTCCATGGATCTAGAGTGGGATGGTTTGAGAGGGAGGCACAATATAGCACCTGGGGAAATACCACCCCACCCCTGAGCTTCGTCTGATGAAGAGAAGCAGAGCCTGGGCACCACTTACAAGAGAAGCTGTTGGAGGCTGCAAAGATGATACCATTGGGGAGGAACCAACCCCATCCCTGATCTTTGTCTGATGAAGAGAAGCAGAGCCTGGGCACCACTTACAAGAGAAGCTGTTGGAGGCTGCAAAGATGATACCATTGGGGAGGAACCACCCCATCCCTGATCTTTGTCTGATGAAGAGAAGCAGAGCCTGGGCACCACTTACAGGATGAGCTGATGGAGGCTGCAAAGATGACATCACTGGGGAAGAACCTCCCCATCACTGATCTTTGTCTGGTGAAAGAGAATCAAAGCCTGGGCACCACTTATAGGATGAGCTGTTGGAGGCTGCAAAAATGATACCATTTTGGGGACATAATCATTTTGGAAGCCACGGGAGAAAGAGCTTGGAGGCTTTTGTGACAGGGAGATTTACCTAATGAATGACTCTTTGGAGAGGAGGGATGGGCTTTGTTTACACACAAAATTGGAAGCCAAAATAGGTCTTGTGTAGACACTCTTAAATCATTTTAAAGCAGGTTGCTATTGGTTTGTATAATTCGATTCCTTTACCAAAGCGAAGCGAAATCGATGCAAATGGGGTTTACATTGATTTCAGTACATCCGCACAAAGGTTTTGCCCCAGTTTAATGAAATCAGTTTTAAAACACACCTTTAGCTAAACTGGTGTAACTTTGTGGCCGGCCAAGGTGAGATGGGAAGGGAGAAGGAAAGGCAACGGCGTGATCTGCCTTAAAGAGACAAGGGGAGAAGTGTTTCTGGAGTACAAGCGCAGGCAGTGAAGCCCCGGTTCGAGCAGGCTGCAGTGGCACAAAGTGATAAGGAATGGGTCAATATAGTTTTCTCAAAGATTTTTTTTTTAAAGAAAGGTTAAATGTGAGGTGATATCGATTTCCCTTTTCTCCCGTCCCTCCTCTCGCCACCCCCCCACCTCCCCCCCCTGCTCCCGGCCCCTTTCCCTCCTCCCTGCCCTTTCCCCACCTCCCCGCAGCCCGGAGCCATCCTTGGAGGAGGAATTGCAGCCCAAAGTGGCCAAGTGACCAGGGAGGACCACGGCACCCGGGCGCGGCGCTGACCAATGGCCGCCCAAAGGAGCCCCCGTTGCTTAGCAACCCGCTGCAGAGAGAGAGGCAGAGAGTGCAAAAAGATGGATTTTCAGATTGCAGCAGCCAAGCAGATCAATTCTGCAACATGGGCTACAGTGGCCAAGCGGAATCTCTCTTGCTCCCAGCAGGTATTGATCCAGCCATGCTATAGGCATTGAATGAGCTCTAATAAGTCCTGAGTAAACAGGAACAAGGACTTAAGTGATAGCCCAGCAGTCAAACATCAACTCCCTTTGTCTTCTTCTTCCTCCTCTTCTTCTTCTTCTTTTTTTTTTTAATGTTGAAGGATTGGAAAGAAAAGGACAATAAAGTTTATTGATAGAAAAATAAAGACTCAGAATATCACTTCGTTTCCAGCCTGGGAGGGTTTGGAGAGGAAAAGTCCCTGCCTCAAAAATCCAGGTTGGCTTTGCAGAGTGGTGACTGTGGACAGTAGTGGTGAACGTGGCTCCCAGTTTCATGTCTGAAGCTCAGTGACAAAGTCCTTCAAAGTGAGGTTTGCCAGGGATAGGCTCGTGAGGCGGTGCAGGTATCTAGAGCTGCCCATCTGAAGCAAACACGGAGATGGGCACATTCAGGAATCTGGGCTCAGATGAAGACTCTTCTCCACATCACCAGGGCTTTGGAAAGGGCAATTAAAACTCCCTGCAGGGAAACAAAACCCAGACCAGCCTTCAGGAAAGGGCCAGGAGCAGCAAAATTCCCCCTTTGTAAAGGCCAGGGCAGACAGCAAAGCTGGGTCTGAGTGCTGCAGAGCCTAAAGAAGATGTCCAGAGTTCCAGGATGCTCAGGAAAAGAAAGGGAGAAGACTTGGCTTTGATCCCATGGCAGAAGAGTTGGAACTAGATGATCTTTAAGGTCCTTTCCGACATTCTATGATTCTATGATGATGAGAGGGGCCTTGATTGCTGCAGGGAGACACCGAGGCTGAGAGCAGAACCAGACAAGGCGGGGTCTGGGTTGGTTCAGGGCTCTGATGTCAAAGAAAGGGACACAGGTCAGCATTTGGGGGGACATAACCAAGCTTGAAGGACCTGCTTTTGTGGGAGGTGTGCAGCTAAGACCAAGGAAGAGCCCAAACAAGCTCAGATGATGAAGACTTGGTTTGGTGGGTCCCATGCACTTGTGCAAAACCTTCTGTTCCTTGGTGTTTTTCAGCTGCTCTCTACTCAGGGACTGCAGTGACCAACCCATTGCAGGCCAAAGACCTGGAAGACAAACAGCCCATGGCCATATCCAAACCCTCTGCATTGTCCCTGTCCCCTCTCCAGCCCCTCTGCATGTGGCTGCTTCTCTCCCTGCTCCATCTCACACCTCCTCCTACCGCATCTCCATCCCCTCCTCCTCACCTCCTTCCCCACTCCCTGCAGTGAGGGGCCTCACGGGCTCAGGACCCTCCACCTATTGCTCTCTGTGTCTCAGCTTTACCCATCCCTGGAGGTGTTTAAAAGATGGGTAGATGAGCTTTTTAAGGGCATGGTTTAGTAGTGGACAGGTACGGTTGGACTCGATGATCTCAAAGGTCTTTTCCAACCAGAAGATTCTATGATTCTCTCCTAAATTTCCTAAATGTCCTAAATTTCCACCTCTATGCTCGGCGGAACCTCCAGCCATGATTGTGATCCAACTGAGTGGTTGCTGGGGTCAGTGTGGTTAAATTGCCAGCAGGAAGGTCGAGGCTCCTGTCCAAAGGTCTGGATGCTGCTCTCCGTTGCATCGCTGGCAATTCCCAAGAGCCACCAATTAAATAACTGGAGCTGCTCCAGATTTTTGCCCCCCTGTAACCGAGATTACAGGACTGGGGAAACGCCAGCTCTTTGCTTGCACTCGGAGATCCCTCAGCCCACATTTCAGCAGCCTCTGTCAAAACAGGGCTGATAATCAAATGATCTGAGGCGGAGGTGGCCGGCTCCGGCAGTTTAACACCACTTAAATCAAGTGAGTCCTTGAATCCTCAACTCGATCCGCAGCAAGAGGGAGCGAAAGGCACCTCTGTGCAGCTGCACGCACATCTGGCTGTGTTGTGGTGATTGTGCGCACATCTGTCTCGCTCGCTGCCGAGGTGGGAAGAAAACAGACAAGCACTGGCCCTTCCCCGAAGATATTTGCCTTTTTCCAAGCAGAGCCTCTTCTTCTGAAGGCTTCTGCATTTCAAAGTAATATCAGAAGAGCTTGAAGCTTAATCTTCGTTACCCAGGAGGCTGGAGGAATCAGGCAAAAGGAGGAAAAAAATCGAATCGATATGGCAGTATGAATTTATTCCCAGAGGGGGTCGAGGCACCAATATTTTCTCTCCCCTTCTTTAAAGAGATAGCAGCACCCCAATGGAAAGGCTGCTCGTGTTTGGCCCAGGAGTGACGCCATGACAGTGTCTGTAATGACACGAGGGATAAAAATCACGGGAGGTTAAATGGGATCACCTGGAAGGAAAATGCTTGGCTGTAGCAAATGACTTCTTTTGTTTGCCAGTGGCTTCCTGCATCCCTTGGCTCTGCGTGAGGATGGTGGTTGGGGATGCAGGGGGAGAGGCAGGGATGGTGGAGGGAAGAGGCGCTGAGCAAGGGTCAGGGATGCTGAGGTGGAGATGTGGGAGGATTGAAATACAATCATAGAATGTCTTGAGTTAGAAGGGACCCAAAAGGATTGTGGAGTTCAACTCCTGTCCCTGCACAGGACAACTCCAAAATACCAAAATGCCAGGATTCACCTACTCCGGGTGCCCCATAGCTGAGCCTCAACTTCCCTTGTGGGGGATCAATAACTGTAGAAAGGACTCATTCTGACCACAGATCCATGATGAAAGCAGCAGGATGCACCATTCTGAGGAGATTATCGAGTTTAATATCAAATCCTTCACTCTGAGGTGCCCATCCAGAGGAGGACCCCATGGGACCCCCACCGGCATCCAGGGCTTAGCGTGACCAGACAGGGACATCTCCAGATGCTCAGTGCTCATGCCCAGCCCACCAGAGCCATCTCCTCAGGTTTGTGACCCAGCCCCAGACATACCAGGAGAGAAGAGAAGCAGCAGTTTATCCACACACCAAAACCTTCACTTCACCACCCACCATCAGGAGTGTGAAGGACCCGGTGTCCCACCAGACGTGAGTCTCCTCTCCTGGTGTAAGCGAAGATGGACTGCGTGCATGGCCGGTGGTGGAGACCAGCGTGGTCCCAGCTCTCACCTTTCTCTTCTGCTGCAGATTATTGCCCATCCAGCACCTCCACCACCCTCCAGACCCATGGTCCCTGCTGGTGGCTGCTCTGCTGTGGACTTCTCCTCCCCTGAGCTCTGCCTTTGGCCCAAGTCTCCTAGAGAGGAGCAACATGGAAAAATACAAGGACACACGGTGAAACTTGTCTTCCCACTCTGGAAAGAGATCCTTCTGCAGCCACAGGGGAGAGGTGCATCCTTCCCTCCACACTGCCAGAGCCGAGCCAGCATCTCCCTCTTCATACTGGGAGAGAAAACATCTCCTTTTCACTTGGGCCACGATTTGGCTCAGGCTTTTCCTGCACAAGATGAGTTTAGAGAAGTTGCAGGGATGGAACAAAACCTCCCGGGGCTGCATCACCACCATGTTAAATAGAATCGTAGAATCATAGAATCATAGAATAATAGGATCATAGAATCATAGAATCATGGAATCATCTGATTGGAAAAGACCTTTGAGATCATCAGGTCCAACCATACCTGTCCATTTCTAAACCATGTCCCTAAGAAGATCATCAACTCAATTTTTTAACCCCTCCAGGGGTGGGGACTCCACCATCTCCCTGGGCAGCTGTCCCAGTGCCTGAGAACCCTTCTAGTAAATAAATTTTTTCTAATATCCAGTCTGAACCTGCCCTGGTGCAACTTGTGGCCATTTCCTCCTGTCCTATCACCTGTCTCTTGGGAGAATCCACTGGAGCATCAAACTGGGCTGCGGTTAAGTTGAATTTGCTGAGTTTTGGGAAAGACACTGGGACCTCCAGGCATGGTGACACTTGGGGCAAGACCTGAGTGGGGCTGGGATGTCGGGCAAACATCGTGGTGGGTATTTATGGCCTCTTGCTGCATGGCTCTACCCAGAGCAATCACCTTCCCACCACAATGCTCCCAATCGTTTGGAATTTAAAACAAAATGTAAAACATGGAATAATGGTAGCAAAAAAGGCTTAATTAATTGAAGTAAATTGCATCACAATAGTGATTTCTCAGTAACGTGGCTAAGTGCCCCATTATTCTGATTTCACTCAGTATTCATGGATACTAAATAAATCACAGGCTCTCCACTTACTGCCTGCAGAGGGGCAGGGGGATGGGGGTCCTGCCAGCTCTGGATGTCGATAACCCCGCACTTCCCGAGTGTCCATCGTAAATGGCAGCCAGAAAAATTACCCTCAAAATAAATTAATTGTCCAGCATTTTTCTGTGTAGGTTTGGGTTTTTTTTTCCTTTTAACCTTTGGAAAAATTTCCCCTAGAGATTCACTAGGAAGCTTTTTTTTCCTGCTTGTTTCCCCTCAGTGCTGCCCTGGTCTGTTTATCAATATCCTATTAATACCAGTTTATTTGATATCATTTGTTTTCCCACTGCTTGAGCAGCCTGGCTGCCCCCAGAAGGTATCAGATCAGCTCAGCTCGGCACCAAGGCCTCAGGGCTGACATCTCCCTGGGCATCATTTTGTGGGGGCTTTGTTGGAAGGGATGGGTGAGCTGGCACCCAGTGCCCGAGATGATGGTGACGTTGTTCCAGAAGCCCTCAGACACACGGTGTGAATGTTGGGGTTGTCCTATGTAGGGACAGGAGTTGGACTGGATGATCCCTGTGGGTCCCTTCCAACTCAGCACATTCTATGATTCTATAGCAGCTTATAAAGCAGTTCAAGGAGCACACGTGGGAGCTCAGCAAGCATTTGCTCGTGGCTTTGCTCCTTTCATCCACGTCCATGCTTTATCCAGGGCTGGTGTTGCTTCAAGAGGAGATTTGGAGCCCTGCTAAGCCAGCCTGGAGCAGCTTGGATCTGACAAACTGCTGTTTCAGGTGATTTGATGGGATGCCAAGCTGAAAGGATGGCTCTAAAGCTGAGGTGAGGAGAAGAGTGCTGGAGGTGCATTCTCTCAACACCTGGAGTGGGTCCTGCATCCCAGCATCCCCCGCATGGACTTTGTTGGGGCACCGGTAGCAGCTTTGTTCTCCTAATCAAGCCGAGCTGGGAAGCCCTGCTGGCCGTACCAAGCGTGTGCAGCTCACAGGCACCTCCTTCAAGAGCCTAATGATGGAAAAATATCTGTGAGGTGCTTCAGCCCCATCCCTCCTCCCCGTCGGAGCAGGGCTTGGTACAGCCAGCATCGATTTCGATAGCAGGTCAATGGAAATCAGCAGCGGGGAGGCACCGGGGGGTGGGGGGGTGTGGGGGGGTGGACAGAACCTATGACAAAGAGGCTTGATGAAGATCAGGCAGCATCTCAGCAGGATCCCACCCTGGGATCCACTCTTTGGGATCTCCTCAGTTGCAGCGTGGTGCCCAAGATCCCCGGTGGCTGCATCCGATCTCTGCACGGAGAGGGTGAGGTTACGCGGGCAGGACTGTGGTGTTAGAACTCAGGCACGGCTGGAGAGGGGATGTTGGCTTTTCCCTCTATCTTATTCTTGAAAGCAACGTCCCTTCTCCCCTCTCAAGCATCCCCTGAGCTCCCATCCCCAAACTTCACCCCTGGCCAGCCCAACCGTCTCAGCACTGAGCAATTCCTGTGGAGGGGCTGCTGCTGCAAGGGGTCCAGGAATCAATTAATCAATTGCAATCAAGATCCAAGGGTGTAATCATAATTAATGTTCAGCCCTGATTGATCATGTCATGGTTTCGCAGTGTTCACGTGGGCTGGGATGATAAAACAGACTCTGTAACAGTGCTTTTGGAGATCCTTTCCCAATTCTCAGCCCTCTCCTTCAGGAGAGAAAGAGCCCCCCCCCCAGGAGACCCAAGGAGTCTTTTGGGAGGGGGACAGCACAGGGGGGCCCTGGAGGTGCTGAATCTGCTGGGAACAGGGTGTTTGTGCACAGGGTGGGTGATAGCCGTGCCCAGGGTGGGCACCCTTGGCATGACAGAGGGCATCAGAAAGCTGGGGAGGGACTTTTTACAAAGGCCAGCAATGACAGGGTGAGGGGGAATGGCTTTAAATTGGAAGGGGGGAGATTCAGATTGGACATTAGGAAGAAATTCTTCACTATGAGGGTGGGGAGACCCTGGCCCAGGTTGCCCAGAGAAATGGTGGCTGCCCCATCCCTGGAGGTGTTCAAGGCCAGGTTGGATGGGGCTTTGAGCCCCCTGATCCAGTGGGAGGTGTCCCTGCCTGTGGCGGAGGGGTGGGAATGAATGGACTTTGAGGTCCCTTCCAACCCAAACTATTCCATGATCCCATCAGGATGGCACCCATCAGGTGTGTGTCACCACTGGGTGCTGCAGGTGGAATTGGGAGGGCCAGTGGCCCCATCCCCAACTCAGTGTTCCCAGGAGCATCTCCCCAGCTGTGCCGGTCTCCATCTGGCCGAAATCACTGAAGCTGGCAGACGCCGGCTGGGAGCCCTCTGAATGTCACAAACACAGAGTAACTAGACTTGGATCAATCCATCAATGCACAGTGGTGGTTAAATAGTGCTGTGCTCACCTCCCTCCAATTAAACTATCATTTCTGATAGATCCCTTTGTGCCTCCGTCTCCCCACTGGGCCGCTTCGGTCGAGGGCAGCGGCGAGGGCTCAGAGGGTGCTCCCTTCTCCTGCTGCAGCTGGATCGATGCTGGCCATGGACACAGGGCATCGGAGGGATGCAGTTTCCTTCAGGGCTCGTGCTGTGGAGACCAGCTGGATCACAGAATCATGGAATGGTTTGGGTTGGAAGGGACCTCAAAGCCCATCCACTTCCAACCACCCTGCCATGGGCAGGGCACCTCCCACTGGATCAGGGGGCTCAAAGCCCCATCCAACCTGGCCTTGAACACCTCCGGGGATGGGGCAGCTGCCACTTCTCTGGACACCCTATGCCAGGGCCTCACCACCCTCACACCAAAACATTTCTCCCTAAGATCTACCCTCAGTCTCCCCTCTTTTGGCTCAAAACCATTCCCCTTCATCCCATCCCTGCAATCCCTGACCAAGAGCCACTCCCCAGCTTTCCTGGAGCCCCTTTCAGTCCTGGGAGGCTGCTCTGAGGTCTCCTTGGAGCCTTCTCTTCTCCAGGCTGAACAACCCCAACTCTCTCAGCCTGTCCTCATAGCAGTGGTCCTCCTGCCCTCTAATCACAGCTGGAGCTCAAGAGAGGATGAACCCCAAGGGAACACCTACAGTTTCATCCCGAGGTGCAGACAGGAGGTGAGAAGCCAATGGCTGCGCTACTGCCGCGTTTCTCCCAGGGCTGCAGCAGTGGGAGCAGTTCTGCTCCCTGAGCTGCTGGATGCTCTTTGTTTTCCACCCACCTGGGGAGCTGGAACCCCACGCTGGAGCTGGCAGTGGCTCCAAACCTTGACCCCCTTTGCTCCTTCCTCAGCACTCTCTAAATCAGTTGGGGCAATGAAGCGGTTGGGGTTCAGGTTGACTGTGAGTCCAGACCCCTCAGTCCCACCAGGAATCTGGGGCTGTCTTAGCCTCATCCAAGCCCCCCAAAAAGCACAGAGACCCCAAGATTGGATAAAATCTTGGAATAGTTTGGGTTGGAAATGACCTCAAAGCTTATCTAGTCCCAACTCTCTGTTATGGGCAGGGACAACTCCCAGTGGATCAAAGGGGCTCAAAGCCCTATCCAACTTGGCCATGAACACTTCCAGGAGGGAGAACCCCCCCAGAGAGCACAGAGGCCCCCTACTGTTGCAAAAATCTTTGCCCTTTTCCTCACACTGGCTCTTTGATGGAGATTCTCATCATGATGCCAGTATTTTTCACCCTTTTTCCCTTCAGATGGGGCAGCCAAGGGGTGGCCGGCTGAAGGGGGGTTCACTGGGGAACATCTCTCGGGGTTCAGGATGTTGGGGAGCACCCTGGGAGCGCAGCAGCAGCAGGGCCTGGCGGGAACCCGCGCAGCAGAGCCAGGTATTGATTTCCCATCGATCCCATGCAACCACATTCTGCAGCGGCTGCTGTCCTACATTTCAATCCCACACCTTCGCCTCGGACTTTAATGAGCTTCATCACAGCCCAAAGCTTTATTTAACCAAAAGGGGAGGCAGCCAGCAGGCAGCTGCCAGAAATCAGAGCAACTCAGCCCCCGGGGGCTGCCCGGGCACAGCCGCATCCTCTGGATCCCTTCCAGCTGCAGGGAGCGATGGACAAGCTCCCCAGGTTATTTTTTGGGGGGGATGCAGCTGCCCCCGTAGCTCTCAAACCCGATAGGGGGGGGGTGTTGTGGGTGTCAGCGACAGCACCCAACTCCCCAGCAGCTCTTCCACCTCGAGGTCTCTCTCCACCCCATTCTTGCTGTACCTGCACAGCTCAATCTTCCGAACAAAGGGCTTCGACTGCTGCCGGAAGGGTAAAATTAAGCTCCACCTTAACGGGGAGTCTGCATAATTGTGTGTCCATGTGTGAGCACCGCACACCCACCCCCAGATGTGAGGTTACAGACACCACGTACGCACCCACCATGGCTGGAAGATGAATATGGAGGAGCCGGATCTGGCTGAGGATGCTCGCGTCTTGCTTGGGCGTTCCTGGAGCATCCATCACGGCAGCGTCCGGCCGGGCCGTAAGAGATCCTGATTTATCCTCCACAACCCTCCCTTCCAATTGCATTTTTAAGCCTCCCTAAACCATGGCCCTGCTCGCAGATAAAAGAAGACGCAATTGTCTTTTTATATTTAAAGCCCTGTCGACGGCCCCAGGCTGCCCGTGCGTGCCGAGGAGAGCCCTTCCACCACAAATCCATGTTATGGGAGCCTGAAATCATAGAATTAGAGAACCACTTGGTTGGAAAACACCTTTGAGATCATCGAGTCCAACCGTACCTGTCAATTACTAAACCAGATCCCTGAGCACCTCATCTCCCCTTCTTTTAAACGCCTCCAGGGATGAGGACAAAAGCACCTTCCTGGGCAGCCTCTGCCACTGCCTGAGAGAGAACCCTTCTGGTTAAGAAATGTTTCCTGATGTCTAATCTGAACCTCCTCTGGTGCAACTTGAGGCCATTTCCTCTCGTCCTAAAGGCGGGGGATCAGGTCCTGTGGGCAGCCCAGGGGATGGGCAGGAGGCAGCCAGTGCAGGCAGAGGATGGAAATACAGAGGGAAGCAGAGGAGATGGGGTCACCCCTGGGAGCATGGATGCAGAGGACAAGTTCTTTGGTACAGTCATGCTCCACAAGGAACCCTCTTGGATGGAAATCCCAAGAGGTTGGAGAAGGAATCAGTGGTGAGGAGGGATGGTTGGTGCTCAAAATCTGCTCAGGCAGGAGGTTCTCCTTCATTCCAGGTTTCCCTGGACAGTACTGATGGCAGACTTTGGTATTCCAGCTCCGGCTGGTGACTTCCCCCAGCACTATTTCAGCAGCCCAAAAATGACTCCCCCGAGGCTGTCAGCAGCTCAGGCAACCAAAGCTGAGGACAAGAAGGGATGGAGAACCTGGGAGCAGGAGGGATGGAGGACCTGGGAGTAAGAAGGAGTGGAGGACTTGGGAGCAGGAGAAGTGGAGGCCTTGTGTGCAGGGGAATGGAGGTCTTGGGACCAGGAGGGATGGAGAACTTGGAGCAGGAAGGGATAGAGGTCTTGGGAGCAGGAGAGATGGAGGTCTTGGAGCACGAAGGGATAGAGAACTTGAAGCAGGAAGTGATGGAGGACCTGGGCACTGGAAACATCTCAGACTTTCCCTGCAGCAATGGGATCACCACCCAGCTCCACTGGTCCCTTTCAGCTCTCATTCCAAAAAGCCTTTTAGAGCTGATTTCAATGGGAGAAGCTTGAAGCCAACACCAGCCTCTTCCAAAGAGCCCCCAATGCCATCCCATCCTCCCTCCATTCCCAGGCAGCTCGGAGGGACCGGGGGGGACCTCTCTGCAGAGCCGGCTCAGCAGCTCCCAGCCCACGTGCCTGCTCCCTCCCTGGGGCAGAATATGGATGCGGTGTTTATTTTTGATTTATGCCAAGCTGAAAAAGAAATACATTTTCTTCAATTATTAATCAGTGAGGTGTGAGAGGGGGACACGAGCTGGAAATTAACTCCCTGACCTTTGGGGGTGGGTTTTTTACCTCCCTCCACGCTCAAGCCTAGGGTGTTTTATCACTCCTCTCAGCAGAAACAGGACTGCTCCTGTGAACGAGCTCCCAGCAGATGTCCCTGAGGCTGCTGAGGGTGATGCAGGTGCCTCATCCCAGGATATCTAGATGTTCAAAGCCATCCTGGCCCTTTGGACACCTCTGTGCCTGAACCCAAAGGGTCTCTCCAATGCTAACCCACCTTCTCTGCTCTACTCCATCCCATCACAACTTTCTGGATGCCTCTGGATATCTGATTGGCCCTTGATCCTTCTGTGCATAGGTTCTTGGTCAGGATAGGAGACACCAAGCCCAAAACTGTCCCTGCACTGTTCTATAAAGACACTTGGGCTCTCCAGTGAGGAGGAATGGGTGTCCCACAGCTCCCCACACTCACTTGAGTGCCCTCAATGGGCTTCAAGACAGAATGGAGACCACACTTACCTCTTCCTACTTTGGCACTTGGGTTCTGCTCCTGGATTTGGATGAATGGCCTGCTATAAGTATCTAAGGAGGCTTTGACAAGAAAGCTGGGAAGGGGCTCTTGATCAGGGAGTGCAGGGATAGGAGGAGGGGGAGCGTTTTTGAGCTGAAAGAGGAAAGATTGAGATGAGATCTTGGGAAGAAATGTTTTGCTATGAGGGTGGGGAGACCCTGGCCCAGGTTGCCCAGAGCAGTGGTGGCTGCCCCATCCCTGGAGGTGTTCAAGGCCAGGTTGGATGTGGCTTTGAGCCCCCTGATCCAATGGGAGGTGTCCCTGTCCATGGCAGGGGGGTTGTAACTGGCTGGGCTTTGAAGTCGCTTTCCACCCAAACCATTCCATCATTTTATGACAGGACAGAGGAGGCAATTTGGGGTTGCTCTTCCTCCTGCCTCAAAACCACCCCTTGAGCCAATGCACGAGGCCGGATCTCAGCCCCCAAAAGGCAAGGTGGCCCCAAGGCCTGCAGGAAACGCAAAGTTGGCCTTGAGAAGTTGGAACATCTCCTGCGCAGGCGCTTTCGCCCCTCACTGCTCCCTCGTCTGCCTCTCCCTCCCTTCCCAAAGCAGCACTGCGGCAGCGCTCACCAGCAAACTGATCAAGGCAAAAGGACTGATCAATAGGAGTATTGAGCACTCTTCAAGGTACGGTGATTTTTGCGGATTCAGTTCCAACCTCACACCAGAGCCCCGAGCTTCCTGCTCGCCCCCCAACACTCGTCCCAGCCACTCCTTCCAGGTGCTTCCTAGGAGGAAGCGGAGACCGTGCAGGCTCGAGGCACCAGTGGCACTTTTAGCTGGAGAAGAGGGAAGAGTCAGCAGCTCCCGAGGGCATTTTTTGTGATGGGTTCACTCCTTGGGACCACCTTGCTCTCAGGCAACTTGTGGCATTCAGAGACCCTTCGAGAGGCACCTCCAAGCTGTGAGATTCCCAAGGGTGGGGGTCATTGTGATGATGGGAATGAGGAAGGCTGAGGATAACATATGCAAGTCATGGAGCTAAACCAAAGGGAAAAATGGAAGGTGGGAACCCTCCAGCAGCTTGTCTTTCCCTACAGTGCTCGGAAAGAAAGGGCAGGATGAGTGAAGACCAACCCCATGCTTGGTGGCATTGCAGGAGATCCAGCAGGGAGGGACATCTGGAGTTAAGAGCTGCCAGGGACATTTATTCATGGTTGGTTCATACCACAGTCTTTGGGATCACCTTGTTCCGGGACAGCTCATGGGTTTCAGAGACCCTTAGAGAACCCAAGCTATGAGATTCCCAGGAACTGGGATGGGTCATTGTGATGGTGGGACAAGGCCAAACTTCACAGCTCATGGAGCTGAACCAAAGGTAATTGTGGTGGTGGGGAAACCCTCCAACATCCCCATCCTTTCCTGAAGTGCCTGGATGGAAAGGGCAGGATGAGTGAGGACCCACCCCACACTCGGTGGCATTGCAGGAGATCCAGCTGGTGAGGATTCCTGAGGTCTTCAGCCCTGGCTGCATCTCCCAAGAGAAACCCACGGGCTCCTGGCTGAGAGCTGTTTCGACACCACTTGTGCTGAGGTTTTGATGGAAAAGGATCTTTGCCTTTAGCATCTTCCAGCTTGCTGACAGCCCGCAAGGGGAGGGATGGGGAGGGCAGATAGCCCTGAGCAGCTGATAAGGTGCTTGAAAAGATAACACAGAAATTAAACAGAACTTCACGTTAAGAGCTGCTGCTTTAAACATGTCCCAACCCTTCGCCACCGAGGCGTGGATGGATATTACACCTTGCAAGGTAAAAATAGCACATCTAATGAGGCTGGGAGAAACGTCAATTCTATTTTGTTGGAATCGCAGAGACCTCATTTCCACGTTCCCCATGAAAATGCTCCAGTGTTGGAACCGATATGAAAGTCCCACGTGTTGATTTTTTTCATTTGCAAAAGGTGCTTTAAGAGAGAAACCCAGCAGAAACCAACCAAAAGGCAAATGTTGTTCTGCACCCCTAGGTCTGATCTTTATCGCTCCCGCACAGCTCAAGTTTTCAGATTTTTGTCACTTAGAAAAAAAACCCCTGTACTTTAACCTTGTTGAATTTTCAATAGAAATTTGCCATCTAAACAGAATCCTGCTCCAAAATTGAGGGTGTTTGGGAATGGTCAAGGGCAAAGTCCTGCACTTGGGTCTGGGCAACCCCAAGCGCAGACCCAGAGCTGATGGAGAATGGATTGGGGGCAGCCCTGAGGAGCAGAACTTGGGGTGCTGGGGGATGAGGAACTCAACATGAGTTGGAAATGGGTGATAACAGCCCAGAAACTACCCGTGTCCTGGGCTGCACCCAGAGCAGTGGGACCAGCAGGGAGAGGGAGGGGATTCTGCTCCTCTGCTCCGCTCTGGGGAGGTCCCACCTGGAGCCCTGTGTTCAGTTCTGGAGTCCTGAGCACAGGAGGAATGTGGAGCTGTTGGAGCGAGGCCAAAGGAGGCCACAGAGATGATCCAAGGGCTGGAGCACCCCAGTAGGAGTACAGGCTGAGAGAGTTGGAGTTCTTCAGCCTTGAGAAGAGAAGGTTCTGGGGAGACCTTAGAGCAGCCTCCCAGGACTGAAAGGTGCTCCAGGAAAGCTGGGGAGAGGCTCTTGAACAGGGAATGCAGGAAGAGGAGGAGGAGGAACAGTTTTAAACTGAAAGAGGGGAAATTGAGATGAGATCTTAGGGAGAAGTGTTTTACTGTGAGGGTGAGGAGACCCTGGCACAGGTTGTCCAGAGAAGCTGTGGTTGCCCCATCCCTGGAGGTGTTGAAGGCCAGGTTGGATGTGGCTTTGAGCCCCCTGATCCAGTGGGAGGTGTCTCTACCCATGGCAGGGGGTGGAACTGGATGGGCTTTAAGATCCCTTCCAACCCAAATCATTCCATGGTTCTATGAGCGCTGGAGGGGATGGGATGACTGGTCAGGGCTGCTTCCCTGTGCCTAAGGATGAGTGCTGCTCCAGGAGGTGCAAATACATTTGAAAGGGGAAGGATGGGGCGTTTTCCTCTCCGTCAACGCCTTCGACTTAGGAGAAGGGAAATATTTGCATCTGGAGAGGAAGGAGATGTCTTTGTTCACTTTAACCTGGAGGGTGGGATGCGTCCTGGCCCCTGTCCCAGTGCCACTCTGGGAGAACGGTGCCGGTATGGATTTTCGAGGGAGGAGAGCAGTGGGGAGGGCGAGGGATGCTACCTAATGCCATTTCATTTCACTTAGCAGCACTCGGCTCGTGCGGTCTCCAATACCCCCATCCGTCACGCTCCTCGTTAGGGAAAATCTATTTTAAAAATCTCTAATTTTTATTTTAAAGTCTAATAGAGCTCGGTGGTGATTTTCACTTTAAATAACGATTACGCGCTTCGAAGTACAAGGTGTGCCAGGGCTCCAGAGCGAGTCCCCCACCAGCAGCAAGGAGAGGTCCCTGGCTGTTCTCTTCCCTCATGGCAGGGCCCCAGCGATGGTGTTCAGTGCCCTGCAAGTGCAATTTCTGTTGTCACCCATTATGTCAGTCCTTTTATAGTTAGAAGGAGGGGTTTGGGGAAAACTTTTCATTTGGAAGTGCTGGTCCTGATGTAGCTCTTAAGCAGAGGTGGTGAAATAGGCTCCATCACCTCTGGCAGAGGGGACTTTGCTGGGGGTGACATGAGCTCCATCACCTCAGGGAGAGGGGGCTTTGTTGGAGATGATGTGAGCTCCATCACCCCTGGCAGAGGGGCTTTGCTGGAGGAGCATCTCCCAAACCCAGAGCATGATGCTGCACCTCCCAGGTGAAGCCACAGGGTTCCCCAAAGCACCCTGAGACAAAAAAAATACCTTCTTGGTGATGGAGGGGCTGCAAGACCAAAGGGGCTGAGCCCCTGGAGTTTCTGACCATGCCGCCCACCTTCTCTCTTCTCCTTTGCCCTCTCCTGCTCTCTTCTTGCCGTTCCCACGTCCCTGACCTCAGATGATGACTCAGGAGGCACCTGAAGAAGCCGGGATGGCTCTGCAGTGCTGCATCCGCAGCAAACCCCTCTGCTGAAGGGTGGGTTTTCCCAGGAGAGATGCCAGGGTGCTCCCAGGGGGATCGGTTAGGGGGGTCCTCTCACTCAGAGCATCACCTACCCCGCCAGGATCTCCCAGTGAGGGAGCTTGCAGTGCCCAAGTCAAACACTTGACAATGACTGAGCTCTGTTACGGGCTCTGCACATTTTTGCTTCAGCCCAGCTCTTGCAGGAACCGGAAGCTTTGTTGGAGTTGAGCACCCAGGAAGCAGAACACACAGGAGAGGGAAACTGTTGGACACCCACCCTGCACCACCAGAGCTGTGTGGAGATGACAGGGCAACCAGGCTTTCTTCAGGGCTGTATCCCCTTCCCTGAGCACACGAGCATCCCTGGAGCCTGCCCCATCCCTCATCCTCCTCTCCTCATTCTGCATCAGCTCCTCTCCTGCGCATCAACTCCTGATGCAAGGTCTCAGTCCGTCGAGTGGGGCTGCCTCATAGAATCACTTGGTTGGAAAAGACCTTTGAAATCATCAAGTCAAACCTCAAGCTGGTTGGACCTCACAGGTAAACAAAGTCTCCTCCTTCTCCCTTGCACCCATCAGGCTCCATCCATTCTCACCCGCCCTGACAGCTGCGATCATCCCTTTCTCCTGACTGGTATCCAGGGAGGGATGGGAGGGCCCTGCCAACCCACCCAAGCAACAAGCAGAGAAAGAGATGCAAGGATGGAAAATTCCCCTTCATAATTAATAAATGAAGAATATTGTTGTTAATCGATGTAGCTGTGAAGAGAATATCGATCGCAGCCGCATGCTATTTTTTGTGCGGCTTAGATTTTTACACCTCATTTAGAGGCAGGTCTCTCTGGGGACCTCTTAACACCAAAAGATATTTGCAAGAGTCCAAAGTGAAGGGAAGAAAAGGGGGGAAAAAAGATTAATTATTACCCGAGCTGGAGAATTATGTGTGAGTCCCGTTGTGGCCAACTGCAGTATTCATTTGAATATTTGATTAATAGCGAATTATAGCTGCGGTTGATAACTTATCTCTGGGCTGGCTATTTAGTAAACAAGTGGGAGCCATTAGAAACATTTTTAATATTAATCCTAGGAAATTATGTTTATGAAAGCAGTTGCTAACCCTTTGCGTGCCAGGGTTCTGTGGGGAGGATGCTCCACTCGCTCGCCTCTTCCTGTCCTTGGGTGGTTTAAATCATAGAACCATGGAATGGTTTGAGTTGGAAGGGACCTCAAAGCCCATCCACTTCCAAACCCCCTGCTGTGGGCAGGAACACCTCCCACTGGATCAGGGGGCTCAAAGCCACATCCAGACTGGCCTTGAACACCTCCAGGGATGGGGCAGCCACCACTTCTCTGGGCAACCTGTGCCAGGGCCTCACCACCCTCACACCAAAACATTTCTCCCTAAGATCTCATCTCAATCTCCCCTCTTTCAGCAGAAAACTGTTTCCCCTCCTCCTATCCCTGCACTCCCTGATCAAGAGCCCCTCCCCAGCTTTTCTGGAGCACCTTTCAGTCCTGGGAGGCTGCTCTGAGGTCTCCCTGGAGCCTTCTCTTCTCCAGGCTGAACAACCCCACCTCTCTCAGCCTGTCCTCGCTCCAGCCCTTGGATCATCTCTGTGGCCTCCTCTGGCCTTGCTCCAACAGTTTCATACCCTTCCTGTGCTGAGGACTCCAGAACTGGACACAGGGCTCCAGGTGGGGTCTCACCAGAGTGTAACAGATGGGCAGAATCCCCTCCCTCACCCTGATGGTCCCTGAAGTGTTCAGAGCAGATCAGCGAGCGCTGGTAACCAGCACCAGCCAGAGAACAGGATGCACAGAGCCCCTGGAGATGGGGAAGTAAGCTGTGAAACCCCCAGCAGTGCAGTCACCAAACCCTTCTAGAGCAAAGCTTGAAGAAAATGTTGGGGAGGGGAGAAAATAATCCCTAACAAGGATGAGAGCCACTGCTGGGCAGGGCAGTGCCAGGTCCTGCCCTGTGCTGGCTCTGCCCCAGTGCCGTCAGCCCAGGGTGGGAGCAGAAGTGTTTGAGGGTTGTGGGATATTTGTGAATTTGGGTCAAATTTTAGCCAGGGAGGGAGGGAAAGATGTGTGAAAGGGAAAAAAAAACACACTAGAAAATGCCAAATGTTCAGGTTTCCACTGTCTCTCAAAATAAACACAGCGAGAAAGGTCCCAAATATGGGAATCTGAGCCTGTCTGAGGTGGAATAAACCTTGGCACTTGGGCATAAAATGACAGAATTGCACGGTTGGAAAAGACCTTTGAGGTCATCGAGTCCAACCAAACCTGTCCACTGCTCAACCAGATCCCTGAGCAAATGTGAAGAGATGAGCATGATGCAAAGAGAGACCTGACAAGGGGTGGGATTCACCTGGGCAAGGCAGGGGGAGAGCAGCACGGTGTTTGCTGGATGCGAGACAGCAAAAGGTACCACTTGCTCCAAAAAAAAGACCCCCAAGGTACCACTTAGGAGACAAAGAGCACAGCAAAGGGTGCAGGGACGGCCACAGAGAGTGGAAGGCAATGGAACAAGACCTGCTGGGATGTCCCATCCCTGGTAGTTTGCTCCCAAAACAAGTCTTTGCTTTGTCCCTCTTTGCTTCCAGAAGAGATCTCTCACCTCTGCCCCTGGGACAGGATGGAATGGGATGAGCTGTCAAAGCCGTGCTGCGGAACCGGAGCGGCATGCCCGAGGATGCTCTCCCTCCTCCACACTTCAGCAGGGCTCCCGCATCCATCTCCTCCTTCGCCTGTGATAGGCCCTGGTGCTGCAGATCCATGCAGATCAATGCAAAATTAATTAGAGTAATCAACTCAGCTGTACCACAGAGATCATACAGGCAGGGTTTTAGGTGACTAATTGGTGGAAGCTGACAGCCAGTGTCCCCGGTGTCTTAGAGGTATTAACACTTTTTTCTCTGTAGATTAATTACCTTTTTCCACCTCTCACTTGATGGCTCTGCCCGTGCTGCGCTCTTTGGGGGGAGCAGTGATGGAGACCAGGCTTGAGGAGCATCCCTTGGAGTGTGGTGCTTGGATTCAGGAGGGGGCAGGAGCCTGGGTTTGCGTCGTGGGTGACAGCGTTCGCACCAGGGGCCCGATCAGGTGAGGGATGGGTGTTCCTGTCCCCCCTGCCCTGACAAAGTCCCTCTCGTGCATCTGCACAGCCTGGGGACACTTTATCACTGTGTCTTTCTCAGTTGATCCATGGCCCCTCCAAAGCCACATCCCTCCCCTCAGTTCTGTCTGGGATTGGGGTCTGGCACCACTGGGCTGTCTCTTGGCAAAGGTTGATGCCCACGTCGTGAACCTGAGGCTACTTTACAAGTCCATGAGATTAAAAGGTGAGTTTGTTCTGCAGATGCCAACATGGGGGTCTCTGTGATGGAGACCTAATGAGACATTTGTGCTGCTGGCATCCAAGCTGGGAGCAGGGTGGATGCTCTTAATACCCAAGATAATTAATCACCACCAATTATCTAGCGGTAGAGACGGGTTTTCCATCACTTGGAGTCTAAGTCGCCACTGGGCACCTTCCTGCTGAGCGTGCTTTGGCTCAGACAGAAATTATGGCTAAAGAGAGAGATGGACACAAAGAGGTGCCTTGTAATGGTCCTGGTGACCTTCACACCACTGGGGAGCAATGGGGAATCTCACCTTGACTTTGAGAGATCATGGGGGGATCAACACGTGAGTATTAAAGGTATTTGCTGCCTTAGTAGAAGACATCAGTTAGACATGGGGGAGGGTGGCAGAGTCCTCCTCTTGGTCTAGGACTGTTAGGACCAAAAACCCAATGAGTTGAGCTCCACTTGTCCTCTCAAATCTTGGGAGTGGTGGTGGAGGGGACCTCTACTCGGTCAGGTCATCAGTGGCTTTCCCCAGCTGAGTCTTTTAGGCTTTGGGTGCCTAAAAGCAAGGTGTTAAATCCAGACTGGTCACAAGCATCGCATTGATAGTTGGCAGAGAAGGATCACCACCTCCAGAGAGCCATTTGTCCCTTCTGACGGCTGGTGTCCAATAGCCAGGATGAATTGTCCTCCTGAGGAGGCCGCGTCACCCCACCCAGCTGCCCTGGCCACCTCACTCTCATCCCGTTCAGGTGATGGGAGATGGATCCTACCAGCATTGATCAAGGACTCAATCTCAAGAAGCAGGTTTTATTGGCAGAGAAAACAGAGAGGCGAGCAGGAGGTACAAGTCTGGGAAGCAAAAGCATCCCAGTCCAGGCAGTCGATGTGGGCACGGTACGGACAGCTCCAACGAAATGGTCCTGTTCATGTGAATGAGCAGGGAAGAGGAGTCTCCAGAAGCTGCTATTTCTGTGACAGGAACATCCGGAGAGGAGGGGGCTATAGAATCATAGAATCATGGAATGGGACCTCAAAGCCCATCCAGTTTCACCCCCCTGCCAAGGGCAGGGACACCTCCCACTGGATCAGGGGGCTCCAAGCCCCATCCAACCTGGCCTTGAACACCTCCACGGATGGAGCAGTCACCACTGCTCTGGGAAACCTGGGTCACCCTCACAGGAAAATATTTCTCCCTAAGATCTCATCTCAATCTCCCCTCTTTCAGCATAAAGTTATTTCCCCTTGTCCTCTCCCTGCACTCCCTGATCAAGAGCCCCTCCCCAGCTTTCCTGGAGCCCCTTTCAGTCCTGGGAGGCTGCTCTAAGGTCTCCCCACAGCTTTCTCTTCTCCAGGCTGAACAACCCCAACTCTCTCAGCCTGGCCTTGTATGGGAGGTTCTCCAGCCCTCGGATCATCTCCGTGACCTCCTCTGGACTCCCTCCAACAGCTCCATACCCAGCGAGAGTCTGCACTTGCTCTGAGGAGCTCAGCAGCATGAGCAGGTGGCTCCTACCAGGAGCTGGTGGCCAGAGCTGACACCTGACTCCAAATTTCTGCAGCATCAGATTCACATCAAATCTGCACGATCCTGCCTTTTAATTTACTTTTCTTAAAATAAAAAAGCAAACCCTCATATGCTTCTTGCAAAGGAAAAGGTAACTTTTCTATGAAAAGTACTTCCCTTTCCTCTAGTGGGAGGTGCCCCTGCCCATGGCAGGGGAGTTGGAACTGGATGGGGTTTAAGGTTCCTTCCAACCCAAACCATTCCATGATTCTATGACTCTAGGAGCATAGGATTCTATGATTCCTTGTATCTTCAGAAACCCCCCTCCAAAAATGAAATTTTCAGGTGTCCTGGCTTCCCCGAGGAGAGGGTTCAGGGTGATTAAAGGGGTTGTGTAGAGAAGATGACACCGTGAACCGTGTCTCACAGCAGCACACCTGGAAATCACTGCCTGAAGACAAGGTGTTAACACCTGACCACGTTCCCTATCTTGGTACCCAATTCCTGGTGGCACCGGGTAAGTCCCACAGCCCCAGTGGGCTCTTTGCCTCCTCAAGACACCAACCCACACCCCACATGGGCTCTGGTGAGCTGAGGAGTCAAGATTCACTCTTCGTTTGCGCCGTCAAAGCTGGTGTGAGTGTGGTGACCCTGCCGACTCCTTCCACACAGGCAGGGGGATGAAGGACGGGGATTATTCACTACTCAGCTCCAAACACCAAAGCCAGCACTTTAGAGTGCTTTCATCCCTGAAAGCTACAGCGGGGAAGAAAGGTGAAAGGACTGATCCCCCAACAGCACCGTAAGTGCTTTCCTTTTTTAACAAAGCATCAGGGAGGCAGGAGGACAGGAGCGTGGGCTCAGCAGAGCAAACCCCGCACCAGAGCAAGGCGGGTGATTGGGATTTGTCCAACCTTCCAAATAAATCTTCCCCTGTTTCCTTTTATAGGGCCTTTCAGGCTGTATCCCCCAGGTCCTCGTGGAGGGTAATGAACGCGCAACGCATAGCTTAGAGCCGCTTGAATTATTCATCGGGAATAATATTTGTTGCCCTTTCCTTCTTGTGGTGAATCAATGGCGATTTATGGCAGGAGGTCCTCAGTTTTGGGGGACCATTCACTGTGTGGACAGCATTTGCACAAACTGAGGTATTTGCAACCTTCTCCATAGGCTTCAGGGCACAGAGATCCTCATCCCAGGCATAGCTGCAAGTGTTTCACTCACCATTGGCCAATGCCAAGCCTGGCCTTGCCTTGGGGAAGCAGAAGAAGATGCTTCATGGTGAGAGGGATAGCTTTAGACTCCTCCAACAACATCTGAAACAGCCAGGAGGAACACCCCATGCACGGGGACATTTATGGACAGAGGTGACTTGGCATTGCCCAGCGTGCTCCAAGATGATCCATCGCATCCTCCACGGCTTATGGAGGGAAGCTGGGGTTTCCAGCCTGGAGCAGGGGCTTAGCTTTGTCAGAAACTCTTCTAGAGGAATTTAAAGCAGAGAGATCATCCCAGAAAAGTTCTGTACACAAAGCAGCTACTCCAGTGCATCTGGGCATTGATGAGCAGGAGTCCAAGGAAACTCCTAGAAGAATACCCAGGCTTTCTTCCTGGCTTTGCCACCGGCTCTGAGGTCTCAGCTTATGTTCCTTGTCGTCTGGAGTAGGGAGAGGCGGAATCTCATTCCTGCCTCCGCTGGGTATTTAATGCTGCAATGAGCCCTTCATCCCATCCCACACTATCCTTTCCCTTGCCATCCCATCCCATCCCATCCCTGGTATCCCCAGTCTACCCTCAGACCACCAGAGGATGAGATGAGGTGGGGGGAACTTCTCTTCCCAACCCAAGCCAGAGTGAATGAAGATATTTCTTTGCATGATTCCCAAGAGTTGGATCTTAATTAGAAAGTTGGATCTTAATTAGAAGCTGTGGCACCAACGCAGACACAATCTCAGGTTGCTGAGGGGGCAGGAGGAGGCGTGGGAGAGCAGGGTGTGTTTTCCAGCTCTGGCACCTGCTGTGTCTAATAAATCCCAACCCTGCAGCTCTGTGAGCTCGCGGCTCTCGCAAGGGTTTTTTCCAAAGAACAGGGGATGGTTTTGACCAGCTGGGTTCACATCGTGTGGGTCCAAACCTCCCCTTTGCCTGGTCTGTGCAAGCACAGAGACCAAACCACAGAATCATAGAATTGTAAAAGTTGGAAAAGACCTTCCAGTCCAACCATCAGCCCAACATCACCATCCCTGCTAAACCATGTCCCAAAGTGCCATATCTACAGACTTTTTGAGACCCTCCAGGGATAGAGACTCCACCACTGCCCTGGGCAGCCTCTGCCAGGGCTTCACCACTTTTTCAGCGAAGACAGTTTTCCCAATATCCAATCTAAACCTCCCCTGGAGCAACTTGAGGCCATTTCCTCTCATCCTAACACTTTCTACTTGGGAGAAGAGCCCAGCACCCACCTCGCTCCATCCTCCTTTCTGGGAGCTTCAGAGAGTGATGATGTCTCCCCTCAGCCTACTCTTCTCCAGATGAAACAGCCCCAGGGCCCTCAGCTGCTCCCAGATTCCCTGGGTTCCAGCCCCTTCCCCATCTCTGTTCCCTTCTCTGGATGCACTCCAGACCCTCAATGTCCTTCCTGTACTGAAGGGCCCAGAATTGACTCCAGGATTTGAGATGTGGCCTCACCAGCACCGAGTACATCCTGACTGGTGGAAAGCATCAGCTCTCCATTGCCTCCTGGGGCCAATTCACACCAGCTGGGAGGGAATTGCTGTTGTAACACGGAGCTACAAAATTCTGAAGGGTTCATCCTTCCTCTCTGCTTCTCCTTCCACAAAGGATGAGGCTCCCACCAGCAGCTCTCTGGGCTAACACCAGGGCAGCTGGGTGAAAGCTTCGTGGAAGAGGTCTCCATGCAGAGATATTGAGGAGCTTTGGGACATGATCCTTTCTCAGCCCCTTTTGGGATGGGAAGAACCTCGTTCAGAGCACAGGGATCAACTGGGGATCGCTCAGAGCTGTCAGAATCAATATCCTGGTTTTAGATCTAAACAAAACATCCAAATGAAGGCTCAGCCTCCTACAAACTGCACTAAAGACGGGGGATTCCAGATCAGCTTTTCCTTAGGAATGTTTTCTGAGATACAAAACTTGGCTTTTGGATCCAAGATTTGGACCTGCATCCCCTCCACCCCAAAAACTCCAGGAGTACTTCCCAAATTTCCATCCCCCAAGCCCCTGTACAGCCCCTCCCAGCTCCTGACACCCAGCAGCAGCGGGGGCCAAGTCCAGGGGCTCATCCTTCATCATCCACCACCTCAAAGGGACAACAAGGAGGTGGCTTTTCCTTGACAGGGTGTTATGCAAGTGATGGCCCGTGGGAGGGAGAAGAGCCCTGATTCAGTTTTGACAAGGAGGTCATCAGTTAAGTGCTCTGTGTGGATATTTTCGCCCCTCTCTATTGTTTATTATTGGAAGTTACAAGTAGCTAAAGACCTCCCCAATTATCTGGGAGCCACTTAAGAACAATTGAGCACCTGTCACCACTGGATGGGCTGCATCGCCCTAATGACAGGAGCAGAGAAAAGGTGCAGCTCAGAAGGGATGGGGATGCTGGAGATTTACAGCTTCACCGTGCCAGATTCCAGCTCTGGGAGAGGTGAAAAAAAAAACACCTGAAGAGACTAAAAAAGAGGAAAGAAGCCATGAGAACCCCCTCCATGGGATGGGTGGAAGACACAATAACCACAGCTTCAGGGTCAACAATTGGTCCAGGGAGCTCTGCAGCTCCCAGTATCTCAGGGGATGTGGAGAAGGTCATGCCATTAGCTGCAAAAAAAAAGTTATATATGGGTTTTTTTCTGCTTTCAGGAAATGGTTGGGGGGGGGGAACGTCCCATGATGGGGGGGTTCTTAGGATGCTGCAAGGGCTGGAGATGTTGCAAACCCCAAGATGCAGAGCCTGGCCCTCCAGGATGAGCTGCAGCCTCTGGGTAGTGGGGATGTGGCTGTTCCCTCCACAAGATCATTTAAGACAGTTTTGGATGTGAGATTATGAAAACAGCTGCTTTTGAACATCATTTTGATTAGATTAAATATAATTTCTATGTACTATAAATATACTAGTCATGGAATCACAGAATGGTTTGGGTTGGAAGGGATCTCAAAGCCCATTCAGTTTCAGCACCCCCCCCGCCATGGGCAGGGACACCTCCCACCGGATCAGGGGGCTCAAAGCCACATCCAACCTGGTCTTGAACAACCTCCAGGGATGGGGCAGCCACCACTGCCCCGGGCAACCTGGGCCAGGGCCTCCCCACCCTCACAGCAAAACATTTCTCCCTAAGATCTCGTCTCAATCTCCCCTCTTTCAGGAGAAAACTGTTCCCTCTCCTCCTATTCCTGCACTCTCTGATCAGGAGTCCCTCCCCAGCTTTCCTGGAGCCCCTTTCAGTCCTGGGAGGCTGCTCCAATGTCTCCCTGGAGCCTTCTCTTCTCCAGGCTGAACAACCCTAACTCTCTCAGCCTGTCCTCCTACGGGAGGTGCTCCAGCCCTCAGATCATCTCCATGGTCCTCCATGAGGAAGGAGATGTCCATCCTTGGCTGGGCTACCCTGACTCCATTGTTTCTGACCACTTTTCTCAAGTGCATCTCATTTCCAGAGCACTTTAAAGAGAGGATCTAATTAATTCCTCTGAGCCCTCGGGGAAGGAGGCAGGTAGGGAGGTGGAGCTGGGGATCCTGGATGGGATCACAGGCGTTTGGAGGCTGCGATTCCAGCTGTAGCCTGTTGGAAGGAAACAGGATGAGGATTTATTCCTCTGCGGGCCGTACCGCGATGACACCCTGTGACACATCATGAAGGGGGCCTCATCCAGCCTGTGGGGCGAGCTGACCCTCATCACTGTGGCTGTGAGGGCAGCTGGAACCCCCCCTATCCCTCAGTGGAGCACCTGGCAGGGCGGTTGCCTTGCCTCGAGGTGCTGAGCGGGGTCCCCAGTATCACTGCAGAGGGCTGGGTGCCGGGAGAGCAGCCCATTGCCATGGAAACGGTACATCCTGTGGCGATTCGCATCCTGGCAGGGTTGGGGATTTTTTTTTTTTCTCTTCTTTTCCCCCTCCCTCCCTCTCCTTCCTCGAGCCCTCGGCATTGATCCGGGAACGTGCTCTTCGCATGTATGATCCATGCAAACACTGTGTTCCTATTGATCAGCCTCCTCTGCTGCTTGGGGTCCGCGCTGGCAGCAGAAACAAAGGCCGGAGGAAGGAGGGGAGAAAAATACCCGGCATCGCGCCGAGCAAACAGCATTGGCAGCACCTATGGGGTCTCTCCAAAGCTGCCTCCTCATCCCTTCCCGTCCCTGCCATCTGCTCTTGGTTTGCCCCTCGTTCATCCCTTACCATCTTCCTTTCTGCCATCCCTCCCTCGCCTCCTGCCTGCCAAAAATGGCCAAAATCTCCCCGCTTTCCTCTCACAGTGACTTCTTGGGGAATGTTTCCAAGGAGTCAACGTGTCCCTGCAGAGCACGGCGACCGGTGTCACTGCTGTCCTCCTCCCAGCCCTGTCTGACATGGGGGGGGACACTCTGGGGAGGGGGGGACCCCAACCCCACTTCCTTTGCCAGCCGAGCTCTGTGTGAGCTTTAATAATTACAGTGATGAGTCAATAACAATTAGGCCTAACAGCCACTCAGCAGAATTGACGCAAATTATTTTAATTTTATGTTTCTATCGATGAACTTTTCCAAGTTGGCACCTTCTCCCCCATTCCCAGCTCCCCGCTCCCTGGGGACATCCTGTTGGCTCCACCCTGGCTCGGGTGATCACCGCTGAGGGACAAGGTGGGGCTCCTCCAGCCTCTTAGACTCATAGAATCCTTAAATGGGTTGGAAGGGACCTTAAAGCCCTTCCAGCTCCAACCCCTTTGCCATGGGTAGGGACACCTCCCACTGGATCGAGGTACTCAAAGCCCCTCTTCTCATATTCTTGCTCCAATAAACTGTATTCAGACCCAGAGCTGTCTGAAAAGGAGGGGATTGTGCATGGGCAGGCTTCTCCACCACTTCTGCCCAGCTGAGGTTGCACATCAGGCAGATCCAGAGGGAAGGGACTGGTTTGGGGCTTGGTTTGCTGGGAAAAGGGCCCCAGGCTTTGTTTCACAGGGCTGGGTGCAACCTCCTGTGATAGATTGTTGTGATGTTCTACGCACGTATCTCTTTGTTCATGACAGGGTTCAGTCCTCTCAGTTTGGGATTGGGTTGTGTTTATTTTTCATGCTATTCTATACAATTGACCCACTGCACACAGTTTTGGAGTCCTCAGCACAGGAAGGACTGGGAGCTGTTGGAATGAGTCCACAGGAGGCCACGGACATGATCCAAGGGCTGGAACAGCTCCTGTACAAGGACAGGCTGAGAGAGTTGGGGTTGTTCGGCCTGGAGAAGAGAGGGCTCTGGGGAGACCTTAGAGCAGCCTCCCAGGACTGAAAGGGGCTCCAGAAAAGCTGGGGATGGACTCTGGATCAGGGAGTACAGGGAGAGGATGAAGTGGAATGGTTTTGAGATGAAAGAGGGGAGATTGAGATGAGATCTTAGGCAGAAATGTGTTGGTGTGAGGGTGGGGAGGCCCTGGTCCAGGTTGTCCAGAGCAGTGGTGGCTGCCCCATCCCTGGAGGTGTTCAAGGTCAGGTTGGATGGGGCTTTAATCCCCCTGATCCAGTGGGAGGTGTCCCTGCCCATGGCAGTGGGGTGGAATTGGATGGTCTTTAAGGTCCCTTCCAATCCAAACCGTTCCATGATTCTGTGATTCTTTGTTTCCAAAGGAAAGACACCCTGGGCCACATTTCCTACCAAAGCTCCCCAAACCATCCCCCTGAGGCTTGCCCAGGTGATGGACTCCTGGGGTTTTCTCTCCCACCGTTCCTGCTGGGCTCCACCTGTGGCTGGTGGCACAGAGAGGCAGGAGGCTGCCTTTGCAGCAGAGCCAGCCAATACTTCTCAGCCAATAAAGTTATCTAAGGGTAATCATTAAGTTCTTATGAACAATGCAGCTTGCGTGGAGCTGGGGGAGACAGTGAGTGAGACAGTGCTGCAAGTGTCCTTGCAGAAAGCAGCTGACCTTGGCAAGCCAGAACCACACCTCTGGCTCCCAACCTCCTTCAAATTTGGGGATGGGTGAGTGCCTCAAGACAGGTTTCCTTGCAAGGAGTCAAAGGTGGCAACCGTGGCCAACCCATGCTTGAAGGAGTCACGTCCTTCCTGCAGCAAGGAAGGGGCACAGGGTGGTGGGAGGAGGGCAGGGAGGAGCTGGTTTGAGGAGGAGCAGGCTGGAAGCACATGGGATCATGACTGGATGAGAGCTTTGAGAGCAGCTCCTGAGCACGGAATGATTTAGGTTGGAAAATACCTTTAAGATCATTGAGTCCAATTGTAAACCATGGCCAAGGCCACCACCAACCATGTCCTTAAGTGGAACAATCACTTACCCATCCCTGAGGTTGAGCAGTTGTCCTGTTGTCCTCCAGGAGGGCAAATTGAACCCATGGAGACACCAGAACTGCTGCCCAAAGCTCCTGCCCTGGGTGCTGGCAGCCTGTGGGCAGAGCTGGCTCAGAAGCACCTCTGGCAGGGTTTGTCTTAGCACCAGCTTGGCCTCTGCTATTGCTTAAAATGTTTTGTTGTTTTTTTTTTAACCAGCTAGGAAGTAAATTAAAAAAGTTGGCTGTGCAGGAATTAGGCCTTTTGGCTGATAGTTTGGGAAGCATCTGTCTCCATCATCTGCAAATTAGTCTTCCACAGGAGAGTAATCAGATGGTTAATGCAGCCGCAAATGAAATCACCCATCATTAACTATTCAAACCAAGAGGTCTGTAAGGGATCAGCCCAATAACTCCCCCCTGGAGTGAGGGCAGGGGGAGCTGGAGAACGGCTGGAATCACCTCTTTAGGGCTATGAGGTGGGGTTGGGGGATCAGGGCCACCAGGGAGCACCAAGAGCCATGCGCTGAGCGTGAGGTTTTCACCAGCCCAAAACGCACGTGGAAGCGGATGGCTTCGATGATCCAAAGCCCAGTTGGTGTATTTGGAGCTAAACCAGGGATACTGGGAAAGAAATATACCACTTTGGGAAGAATTAAGGATCAGTGAGGCTGGGTGCCAGCCCCTGCAACAAGCATCCAGCATTTACTCATCGGAGTGTGTTGAAGCATCACCTCCTGGCCCTGTTAATGCTGCCACCCCTCATGTCAATGCCAACCACTGCACTGGCAAGGCAGCATCACCCCCTCTTCATGCCAATCCCCTGCCCACTCATCACTCAGGGTGGCCCCACTGTGCTCATATGTGCAGGTGGAGGAAGGGGCACATGGGGCTGGGGATGTCCTGGGAGAGGTGAAGCCCGTAGCAACGTCATGGTTGACCCAGCAGGAGAAGCACTTGGGCTTGAAGCCTGGGTGACAGGCTGGCATTTTGGAGTGGGAAAAGAAAGCACTGAGGCTGAAAAGGCTTTTTTTCCTGGTTTCAAGCTCTCCAAAGACCTGGTGAGCGAGCTTCTAGAAAAAAAGGGAGGGAAGAACACCCAAACTCAGCGGCACACTCTTCTGGAGTCACAAGAAAGGGAATAATGCAGATGTTGCCAGCTGGCCGATGGCCCTGGGTGCCTCTTGGTCCCCCCGAGCCTGTTTGGACTGGAATTTCATGACTGTAATACAGGAAATTTTGGTCTCACGCTGACACCACCGCATCCACATAACAAACACGGAGACCAAGGGAGAGATTTACCCCTTTCAAAGAGGTCAGTGCAGAGGTCATGTAGCGTCCGAGCCCTGGGGACGCTGCGGGCTGCCTCTATCCACAAGGCTGCGTTTTGCCCTTAAAGAGTAATCCCTTAAAGATGACTTTACCACAGAGCAGGGGAGGAGATGGAGGGATTGTGAGAGCCTGCGTGTTGGAGGAGTAAGTTCTTTGTTGCCTGGAGCTTGTTAAATCCATACATTGAAGAGAAGAATAAATAAAAAATCAAATCTCTACTTCTGAAAAGCGTTTCTGTGGGGAGCTGCTTCCCTGAATCTTCCAGCCCTGGCTTCTGTCAATAAATCAATAGCTGATGCAGGTCGGCTGCAATCGGCTGCAGGAGAGCAAGCGTGTGATGGATGGACAGGAGAGAGGCGAATCTAAGAGATAGGGCAGAGGTGATGCTCACCTTGAGCTTTATTGTTTGCCACTCAAAGGCAAGGTAGTGTGGAGGCATTAACCAAAGTGCTAACAGGAAGAGCAGGAGCGTGGACACCCCCTCCCCAAAGCCCACTTCTCCCGAAGAGCCTACGGTGTCTCTCCTCTTGCTTTTCCCCTCTGTCCTGTGGGATCCCTTGCCGTGCAACACCAAGGTGAGGAGAGAAGATAAACGATGCTCCAAGTGGCTGGGAAAGCAGAGACGCCTCTCTTTGTGCATTAAAGCTTTCCAGTTTGGGCTGCCAAGGGGACCTTGCTGCTCCTGCATGGTGGGGAGGGAGGGGAGGGAGAGGAAGGTGGGATTGTCACAGGGGATTTCCTAGTTTTCAAGCCTGGGGTCCAATCAGCATCAGGAAGGGGGCAAATATGTTGGGGAATGGAGAACCAGACCTCTTGGGTCTGGAGTTCATGAGGGGCAGCACAGACCAAACCCAGTCCTTGTTCCCAGCCCAGCACCAGGATCAGCCCAGAACAGAGAGTCTCCCTCATGAGAACAGGGTTTTTTGCTTTCTTTCACCCTCCTCCTGTTTCACAGATTTGCTCTTCCCTCCCCTGAATTCTAGGAGACCTTTGGGATCTCTAGCACATCCCTATCCCTGGGGACAGCTAAAGGAAAGCTGGTGATGCTTCACATGCTGAACCACTTCTCTTTATCTTCAGCTTAATGACTTATTTAGGTGAGGCTTCACTCACCATCCCCTGTAATTGGGCTGTTTTAGCTGCTCCAAACACATTTATACTTTGGGTCTCAGCAGCTCAGAGACAGGGAGTTCCTAAACACAAGGAAACACAGAGGGAAGAGTCCCTTTGGTTTCCTCTGAGCCTGTTTATCAGGAAAATGTGGGGGTTTACCTCATTCTTCTGTTAGGAAAACAAGAAAAATCAGCATTTCCCTTCTCCTCCAGGCCAGTCACAATCTTTAGGGCTCCTCATACACCTCTTAACATCCCCACAAGTGGCCAACCCCACCCTTAATGCCTCTCCTTTCGCAGCTCCCAGAGCAGGAGGGGATGGGAGTATTGAATATGGATTGACACAGGACTATAACGATGCGTTCTGATTTCTCCTCTGGTCCTCTCTTAATCATTGCTTACATCCCATTTGCCTTTTTGACTGCAGCTGAACATTGAGCTGACATTTCCAGAGACCTACCCACATTAACTCCAAGAGCTCTTCCCAGAGCAGTAATAGCTAATTTGGAGCCCATCGAGGTATGGAGGTAGTTAAGGTTGTTTTTCTCCTGTGCATGACTTTGCATTTATCAACATTGTATTTTAACTGCCCTCTTATTGCCCAGTCTCCTCGTGTTCTTAAATCCTTTGGCAAACTTTCCCACTCATTCTTTGCATCAATTACCCTGAAGATTTCTGCTTCCCCACCAAACCTCATCACTATATATTCTATCCTTTTTTTTCCCCAGGTTATTTAAGACCCTGTGGATGGGCTCCACAGTATAAAAAGGATCTAAAATTACTGGAGGATATCCAGAGGAGGGCACAGACTTTGTGAAGGCTTTAGAGGGGACGCCATATGAGGAGTGGCTGAAGTGACTTGGTCAGCCTGGAGAAGAGAAGACTGAGAAGGGACCTCATCATAGTCTGCAGCTTCCTCAGCAGGGGAGGAGAAACAGGCACTGAGCTCTTCTCTCTGGTGGCCAATGACAAGACCCAAGGGAATGGCAGGAAGATGTGCCAGGGGAGGGTTAAGTTGGACATTAGCAGAAGGTTCTTCCCCCAGAGGGTGGTGGAGCCCTGGAACAGCTCCCCAGGGAAGCAGTCCCAGTCTGACAATATTCCAGAAGCATTTGGCCAAGGCCCTCAGTCCCACGGGGTGAGCGTTGGGGTTGTCCTGTGCAGGGACAGCAGTTGGACTCCATGATCCTTGTGGGTCCCTTCCAACTCAGGACATTCTATGACTCTGATTTTATGATCAGAGTGGGTCCCAGCACTGATCACTGCGAATCCCACGTGGAAATTCTCCATGAGGGCTGGTTTCAGACTGGAGGGATGATAACCAAGCACTGTCTGGTCACATTCCTGGTCCCAGGTTCTCCAGGAGAAGGAAACCTATTTCAGGCCCAGGACACTGCGTAAGAAAGGAGTGATTTCAGAGAGCATGGAAGTGAACAACAACTGATCCCATAAGATAATTATGAATGTTGAGGAAGGTCATTCACCCAGGAACAAGGTTTCTGCCCTTGTAAAAGTTGTCTTCCAGTCTTTGTCACTGTTCTGCATGGGCACATCCACCCTGAGGTCTGTCACTCGGTTTGTCCATCCCCTGGGCTGGGATCCCACGGGAGCAATTCTGACCCTGCAGAGCAGGATTTCCTCCTGGGATATCTGCAAGGCCCCTGACCCTGGTGATTTTTCCTGGTGATCTCCAGAAGGATGCAGAGGCAATCCAGCCCAGATCCCAAGCTGAAGGTCAGCCCGTGCTTTGTAGCTGAGGGCAAATACCTTCCTAATCCAGGTATATTTTACCTAAAGGGGGATCTAATTGCTCTCATTGTGTCTATACAAACAGGAAGGAACTGGGATTTGTACCTCTACCCATGCCATGAACAAAGGCATCCCGTTTCACCTCTGCTCCTGACCGAGTCACGGAGATGCTGCATCACCTCCGCTTGGCTTTCAGCCACGCCGTGCCCTGCAGGATACAGCAGCCCCAAAACCAGATCGATTTGCCCAGTAACCTTTGCCATCCACTCCCTTGGCATGAGTAGAAGCAGCTCAAAGCACTTTGATTTGTTTCTCCTCCCAACTCATTCTTGGCTTCATTGAAAACAACCTGCAAAACAATAGCCAAAAATAACCCAAGCTGCCAGGGAAGGCTGGAGGGAGAGGACTGTGCCCACTGCTATGGCAACTGCAATCACTCCCTGACCTGCTGTGGGAGGCAGAGCTACTGATTTGGTTTGATTTTTGAGGAGATTGGCTGAGCCCCAGCCCAAGGCATGCACTGAGGTGGGTGGTCCTTGGGTGGGCAAACCAGCGTCTCACCAGCGGGCAGCACCGAAGACCTGGGCACTGCTGGAGGGGCAATGGGCAGCAAGAAGTAAGTCAGATCTGGTAGCCACAAGGTTTTGGAGGTGGGTGGAAAGGTGCAGAGCTGTGATTCATAGAATCAAAAAATCATGGAATGGTTTGCGTTGGAAGGGACATCCAAGCCCATCCAGTTCCAACCCCCTGCCATGGTCAGGGACACCTCCCACTGGATCAGAGGGCTCAAAACCCCATTTAAACTGGCCTTGAACACCTCCAGGGATGGGGCAGCCACCACTGCTCTGGGCAACCTGGGCCAGGGCCTCCCCACCCTCATCGTGAAGAATTTCTTCCTAGTGTCTGATCTCCCTCCTTCCAATTTAAAGCCGTTCCCCCTCGTCCTATTACTCCAGGTCCTTGGAAAAAGTCCCTCCCCAGCTTTCCTGGAGCTCCTTTCAGTCCTGGGAGGCTGCTCTAAGGTCTCCCCGGAGCCTTCTCTTCTCCAGGCTGAACAACCCCAACTCTCCCAGCCAGTCCTTGTACAGGAGGTTCTCCAGCCCTCGGATCATCTCTGTGGCCTTGTCTGGACTCGCTCCAACAGCTCCATGTCCTTCCTGTGCTGAGGACTCCAGAACTGGACACAGGGCTCCCAGTGATAATCTTCAGCCTTTAGATTTTTCCCTAAACCAGAAATTTTCAACATCTTACGAACTAAAACTGGGCAAGATACACTTAGACGATAATCCAGCTTCTTAACTTACTCAGAAACATCTTAGGCAGCTTAAATGTGGAAATTAAGTACCATTTAAAGCATCCTGTGTTGCTAGGTCAAAGAATTTAATTTCAGTGTTTAAATGCCATTTCCTTCTGGAGCTTTTATTCAGCTGAACTCAACACCATTCCTGGTATTTGTCTGATGAAGGAGTCATTTCTGCACGGGTTCCTGAGCCATTTCTGCTCATCTCTTGTTTGATTTTCACATCAGCTTTTCTCAGACAGAGCGGCCAGGCTCCTGCCTCATGGGCTATTTAAAGCACAAGGTCCTGAGTGCCTGGCACACTTTCCCAGCTGGATTTCTTCCCAACCATCACCCTGGGCCCCAATGCTGCCTGAGCACCGTGGCTCTGATTAAGAGCCAAGTAGAATGCTCCACGTTCCCAGTTTGAGGACTGGAAACTAATTTAGAAGCAAGAACCTAACTCAGAGGCAACTAATTCAGCCCAAGCTCTGCACCCTGGGGAGGAGAAGAGGACTCTATTGCAGAGCCAGGACTCAAATCTCTTTGATCTGTAGCATTTGCCCAGTGCAGCCCAATATTCAGGCTGGTGGCAGCTCCAGGAGCCCTCGTTCTTGGCCCAGGGGGATTTTTAGGGTAAGGCAGTGGTTTCACTGGAGATCTCCTGGACTGGCTGGGGCAGGATACACAAGTCTCAGAAGGAAGGAAAAGTACAGAAGACTGAAACCAAATTCATCTTTTTTACAGCCCTAAAGACAAACCAGTGCCTCACAACCCCTAGAGAAGAATTGTCATTTAGTCGTTCCAAAATAGGCTCAGCAGAGCCGTGAAAATGGTCATCTTCCTTTTTTCTGCAGAGCCACAACATCCTGGAGAATCTTCAGCTCTGCGTTCAATTCCAGAGTTCTCAGCACAGGAAGGACATGGAGCTGTTGGGGTGAGTCCAGAGGAGGCCACGGGGAGGCCAGGCTGAGAGAGTTGGGGTTGTTCAGCCTGGAGAAGAAAAGGCTGTGGGGAGACCTTAGAGCAGCCTCCCAGGACTGAAAGGGGCTCCAGGAAAGCTGGGGAGAGGCTCTTGATCAGGGAGTGCAGGGATAGGACAAGGGGGAACGGTTTGAGCTGAAAGAGGGGAGATTGAGATGAGATCTTAGGAAGGAATATTTTGGTGAGAGTGTGAGGAGGCCCTGTCCCAGGTTGCCCAGAGAAGAGGTGACTGGAAGTATTCAAGGTCAGGTTGGATGGGGCTTTGAGCCCCCTGATGCAGTAGAAAGTGTCCCTGCCCATGGTTGGAACTGGATGGGGTTTAAGGTCCCTTCTGACCCAAACCATTCCATGATTGAGTGGATGACGGGCTTTTTTGTCCTCTATTTATCCTTGCTCTGCCATCCTCTGGGTCAAGACTGGGTCCTCCATGGGACCAACACCTCTTCAGTCCTCCAGAGCCATACCCTGGACGCAGACAAAGTCCCCACCACCATCACCTCCTCCCATCTCTCTCCAGCTACAGCAGAAAATCCCTGGTGGCCCTGCTTCGGGAGGGCTCTGTTGCCTCCCCCGGCTCTCGGTACAGTATCTCCTGGCCCCCTCCCTGCTCCTTGGGCTTTGTCAAAGCACATTTCCCAATTAGAGGATAAAAATATTCCATCCCTGACTCGGCGCGCTATCGATTTTGCCTGTAGCGGTGGAGGGGGCGCGGGCGGGCGCACGCGGGGTAGCGAGAGGTGAAGGGCTGGAGGCACGGAGTGCAGCTGCCTCCCCCCCACCACCCCTTTTTATTATTATTGTTATTATTCATCGCTGTGAAAAGCACCTCGCAGGACTGGTTAGCTCAGCTGACCACTGATAGAGAACAGGGGATCGATACTTAATTGACACGGGCTGGGCAGCCGGAGCACGGATTGGAGATGGGGGAAAAGGCTTCTGGGAGGAGGGAGGGGAAGAGGAGAGAAGGAACAAAAGCCGAGGGAAGGGAGGAGAAGCAAGGAGAGGGTGGGAGGAGCAGAGAAATAATGAAGGAAGAGGCAAAGAGGAGAGGATGGAAGAGGAGGGGGGAGGATAAAGCCCCGGGGTGCCCAGCTCGCCCCATGGGAGCTCCGTAGGAGGGTGCTGTGCAGGCATGTGGACCTGGGTGCTTTGTGTGCCGCGAGGTTTGATGGGATGGGAGAGCCAACGGCACGATGGGACCTCCTGGTGCCCACGGAAGTATCTAAATCCTCATTCAAATGTAGGGTGTGGGCTCCATCAAGTGCACCCTCAGCATCACAGCGAAGCACCCCGCACCAGCACTGCTAAAGTGTCCATCCTTGCCCTAAGATACATTGCTCTGCTGCCAAAACCACCCCAGCAAGAGGCAAACAGCTTAGAGGAAATGATCCGCTGGCCTCAGATCTTCTCTTCCACCAACTCATGGTGGAACTCCATCTCCTTCTGTTGGTGGGAGCCACCCCTCCTAAGGCTGGCCTGCACTGCTGGTGGTGCAGGAACATCTAAGCAGTTGATATGGTCTGAACTCCTCAAACCTCAGTTTTACAACCTCTAAATGCCTCCCAGCGCTTGTGGGAGCTTTGAGTGAAGCTCATCTTATGAAGACTTGTTTTCTCTGTCGCTGGTCATCCAGGTCCTTCCTCTGCCCAGAGAAGCCCTGCCATGGAGCTGGACACTAAGGACTGATGTGTCACCTGCTGGTCCGGGTCAATCCCACCCCTTGAGGTGAGGAGCTGGTCCCGAGTACTCCACAGAGCTTAAGCTCCAAGCAGGGGTCAGGCGAGGTGCCAGGCCTGGCAGGTGCCCTCTTGTTTCACTCAGCTTTAGTGAGGTCCCCACTGGAGCAGCTCACCTGGGCCAGGTGTCAGGTTTACAAGGAACATCCTGGAGAGTCGTGCAGGGAAGGAATAAGAACAAGATGTTTGAGGAAGAGTAGAAGGCACTGAGTTCATGTACTTCAGAAGGGAGAAGACATCAGCAGCAAATTTAGTAGTACAGGACATTGGCTGGATTCTTTTCCACCTCTATAAGGGAAGGACAGGAGAAACCATGCAAGTTGGACTCTCAGGTTGGAGCCAGTTTCTCTCTGAGGATTTTGGTGGGTGGTGGTGGCACCAAACACAATTGTCACAGAGGTCCGAAGGAGAACAAGGCAGTTCTGCGCTACTCCAAGAGGTGCTGCCTGGGATATGAAGGTCTCACGAAAGGAATTTTGACCAGAAGGGCAGAAAGTTGCTGAACATCTCCAGGACTTGGCTGCTGTAGAGGGCTGGGCAAAACATGCTTGGGGCCTTCTGTTGAATGTGGAAGAGAAAAGTCAGAACCTGCCTTGACCTTCAAAGTCCTTCAGCTGCCAACAGCATGGGCTGCTCTTCAATCTGAGCTCAGCTGGGTGTTTGGTCTGAGAGAGACAGCGGGAGACCCTTCTTGAGCAGAAGGCTCTTTGTCCTTCTCTGTAGAATAAGAGGCACAACCTTTCTCAAGCCAAAAGTTGACTTTTCTTTCTCTTTTGTTTTACTCTGGATGCTTCCAGCTCTTTGGCCCATCACTTTCAAGAGACACCCATGCACAAAAAGTCTTCAAGGCTCTTCCTTCTGTTGGCCTTCACCAGCAGCTCATGTCAAACAACCCAATCACCCAGGGAAAGGCCAGTTGGCCTTGAGCGGAGCCCAACAGAGTTGTTGGCTACTTCCCAGTCAATGGGAAGAAGAAGGACCTTCCAGGCACCTTGCCCTGCTCCAAAAGGTTTCAACCTGCAGAGAACATACCGACACAGAGATGCACAACTGCCACTCAGTCCTGTCTGGATGAGAAACGCTCAGACCCTCTTCCCATCCGCACAGTCCATCGCCCTCAGACGGGAAAGGCGGATATATTTAGCTTCTGGTGACACCAGCCAAAAAGGCCATTGAAGGGAGGGATGGGGTGGTGGGAAAACAGCCTTTTGATTTTATATCTTCTTTTTATGGACTCTTAAAGGCACAGGCTGGCATTTGACCCTTGTTAAGGCATGAAGCCCAACAGGCCGGGGGTGCGGGGAACCTCAACGCAGGACCCATCCCGTCGCTCTTGATCTATAACACGTCAGCCTTAAAAGGATCCTCTCCGTCTCCTTAAACAATATATTACCAGCGTCCATCGTTCCCATTAATGCATAAAAAATCATTAGGTATTTCTATGGAGACCCATCGCCATAAACAGAGGCTTCCAAATGCACTCCAGCATTAAGCGGCCAAAGTAAACTGAAGGCGATGTCTGCGGTAAAACCCTCTCATCACGCATCCCCATCCCAGCCCTCCCCCCCTCCCCGGGTCCCCCGTTGTCTCTCTTCTCTCGATCAATTTTATGGTGCTTGCCTGGGGTTCATTAATGTTTCCGGAATCTCTCTCTGCCCTGTTTAAAAATTCTTAATTAAGCAAGGGGTTTTTTTTGTTTACACTTGAACTAATTACACTTTTAAACCCGACAATAAAACATCAGCTCTGGGCCATTAGGGCCCGTGGCGGCCGGGCAATTCAGGAACTGCCATGCTTTGCAAGGAGATAGGAAGGCCGGAGATGCAGCCGTTCTGCCTAGCTTCAGTCAAGAGGACGCCAGGATCTTCACCTGGCACATGGAGATGGGGGCCAAGGGTTCGAGCAGCCAGATGTCCCCTTTAGCTCTTTCCTTCTTTCCTCCGGATGCGTCTCCCCAAGATAAGGGCTGGCAGAGCATTGAGATGAGGATGTGGCCTTTCCCGATGCTCATCGTTGTTTGGTACGCATGGGTTGTCTGTGGAACCACCCCTCGTTTCTCCTTGGGCACAGTGGGACCCAAGGCTAATGAACAATACAGGCAAAGGAGACCTGGAGGATGGGCCTACATGGAGGATGTAGGCCTGGGGTGTCAGTGGTTGGGTCGTCTCCTACAGGCCAGGGTTGAGCGCTTGTCTGTATTGAAGGAGGTGCTCTTCCAGGCAGCCAAGGAGCAGTGGGAATGGAGCAGAACCTTTGGGACACATCTGTGTCCAACTGCAAGGACATGTGCCATGGCCTAGTGGTGGGAGCACTGCATCTCAGGAGCTTAGACTCAGCTTCTCACCACCGCAGGAAGCTGTTTCTTCCTGGTCTTTGTCTGCCTTGGGCTTTTCGTGTCCAACCCTGGGGGACAGGAGCTGCTGAGCAGTGCAATAAACACTCTTAGCAAGACCAAATGTCCCATCCAGCCCTACAACCTGCTCCCGACATTGCTTCATCCCAAAAATGTTCCCAGCCCACTTCTGCCTCTTGGAAACATTTTTCCCTGGTGTTTACAAGCAGGGATCTTGGGAAAAGCATAAGACAAGGATCCAGAGAAGGCCTAGAACAGCCTTCCAGTACTGAAAGGGGCTCCAGGAAAGCTGGGGAGGGGCTCTTGATCAGGGAGTGCAGGGATAGGATGAGGGGGAACGGTTTTGAGATGAAAAAGAGGAGATTGAGATGAGATCTTAGGGAGAAATGTTTTGCTGTGAGGGTGGGGAGACCCTAGCCCAGGTTGCCCAGAGCAGTGGTGGCTGTCCCATCCCTGGAGGTGTTCAAGGTCAGGTTGGATGGGGCTTTGATCCCCCTGATCCAGTGGGAGATGTCCCTGCCCATGGCAGGGGGGTTGGAACTGGTGGGATTTAAGGTTTCTTTCAACCCAAACCATTCCATGATTCTATGATCTCTTTGTCTTCCTTGTAGTGTTCCCCAGTCAATCAGAGCAACACCCAAACCACTGCCAAAGCCCTCTGACATCCGTTCCTCTCCAAGGGAAGCTGGTGGTGGAGTGAGCTCCTTCCTGGTGCGGAGTTCATTTGTGCAGACCTGGGCTGTGCTACAGATCTCTTGGGCAAGGGTGTTTCAAAACCCCCCACTGAGTTCCCTACCAACTGACCTGCTCGATAAACTCACTCAGGTGGTGAGAAATGAGGTGTCCAAGTCATTTTTTCTGTAGATATTTATTAAAAATAAGAAAATCCATATGCAAAGAAATAGGAGTGGAATGTTACATTTTTTAAGTGAAAAAAACCCAGAAGCACCAAGGTCTTTGGGACCTTAATTCATAAAGAAACCGGTGGATTTGGTAGGAGGGAGAGAGGAAGACAAGACTGAAATTATTCCAATAGACCAATCTTTCCTCTCTCCTCTCCTTTCTGAAGTGAAAAAATTCCCATTTGGAGCAAAACCTGAGCAAAGAGTGGATTCCTTTGCCACGACTGCTGCTGCCCACGTGAGGTCTCAGCCCTCCTCGCAGGCAGGAGCAGGGTAGTGAGGTGGCAGCAGCGAGGTGAGCGTTGTCTTGCCTGTAAATCCCTCTGACTTTTGTGCTGGTTTATTTATTCAGGACTCAGCCCGCTTGGTTTCAGCTCCTGGGGTGAGTGATGCCTGCTCAAACCTCACTGCAAACACCCCAGCCAGCTCACAGCTCCTGGATCTGGATCTCCTGGGAATACTGTCCCTGCTCAGCAGAGTCCCACCTTGACCCTGCTGAAGGATTTGAGGAAGGAGCGCACAGAGTCCTCCTGGGCCCTAAGGGAAACCGAGGCACAGAGCAGCTCCCCAGGATTCACAAACCATGGAATGGGCTGCGTTGGAAGGGACCTCAAAGGTCATCCAGTTCCACCCCCCTGAGTCTGTTGGGTCTCAGCTCTCACTGCTGAGTGTAGGGGGACCTTGGGGCAAGGAGGGAGGGAGGGAGGGAGGGAGGGAGTGAACTCCTTGGTTCATCTCCCTGGACGTAACCAAAGCATTTGACACTGTCCCAGACAACCTTCTGGTCTCTAAATTGGAGAGAGATGGATTTGATGGATAAGGAATTGGCTGGATGGTCACACTCAAAGGGTTGTGGTCAACAGCTCGATATCCAAGTGGACACTGGTAAAGAGTGGTGTTCCTCAGTGGTTGGACTGGTGCTGTTTAACATCTTTGTTGCAGACATGGACAGTGGGGTTGAGGGTACCCTCAGCAAATTGTGCACTGGCCCAGGCTGCCCAGAGCAGTGGTGGGTGCCCCATCCCAAGGCCAGGTTGGATGGGGCTTTGAGCCCCCTGATCCAGTGGGAGGTGTCCCTGCCCATGGCAGGGGGTGGAACTGGATGGGCTTTTACGGTTGCTTCTAACCTGACCCATTGAGTGATTCCATGATTCTAACGCACTGCTGGGCTTGTGCTGGACCCAGAGCTGTCTGTCCCCTGTAACAGCCACATCCTTGGGGTGCACATGGCCAAGAGGCCTGCAAAGGGCTGGGGGGGCAGAAATTTGCTGGGGCAGCACCCAATCCACCTCCTCAGGCACGTCCCCCCCTTTGCTCACCCTTGGCCCCACCCAGGACATCATTCAACACTCCCCTTCCCCATGGACTGCGTCTCCACCCCACAACCCCTCCAGTATTGAACACCAGCCCTTGAACAGCCCCCCCAGGCTGGGCATTTTCCCACACACCCCTTTCACACTCTGCATCCCACCTTTTCCCTTCCCACAGTCGGCATCGCAGCCGGGCTGCAGCCTCCTCCTCGCACTCTGCCCTTGTTTCAGTTTTATGAGATTTTTTCTTGCTATAAATATGGTTTTGAGTGCCCATTTATCAGGTCCTGCAGCTCTGGAGTCAGCCTGCCGAGCTGCCCGTGACAGGTCAAAATTGACTCGTATGATATTAGAATTGTTATTGATCCCTTCGGCACCTCGCAACGCTCCCGGCTCCGTGACCCAGTGTCAGGCTGGGCAGCCCCCCCTTTCTCCTCCAGCCACCCCACGCTTCCTCCTACCTGCTCTCCCCTTCGTCCTTCCATCGGTGCCTGGGATGGTGTCCCTGGCTCCCTGTCCTCCTAACAAGGACCTAAGGACCACATCCTCCACGGGTCCTGTCATCTCTCATCACCTTCCCTCCCTCAGCTTCATCGGATGATGCTGAGCAGGATGTGGACTTGGAGCTGCTCTGTACTCAGAGCTGGGTGAATCCCAATGGGAAACCCTGCTCCAGTCTGGGTGGTTTTCAAGGCTTTCAGCCCCTTGCTCAAGGGCTTTGGGATGGGTGCTGCACCCCAAAAAAGCCAGCAAATCCTCCATGCCTCAGTTTCTCTGCAGGGAAAGTGAGCATCTCTGTTTGGGCAAGTGGGCAAGTACAGCTGGATTTGATGATCTCAAAGGTCTTTTCCAACAAAATGATGCTATGATGATTGTATGATCTTCCCCCTTCTTTTTCCTGCACTTGAAACAACTGAAGACCAAAGCTCAAGCAGCTCTGGGTGTTACTTTTATCAAAATGGGCAAATGCCACCACTAGTTCAAGCTGGATTGACCTGCTTTCTTCCATTCTCATTTCCTGGGTATTCCATGCAGCTTCTTGCTGTGCTAGAAGCCCTTCAGCAGCTTCCCAAAAGACAGTGAATTTTACCTTCAGGTTCCTTTGACCTTCTACCAAATCTTTACCCTTTTTTCCTGTTTTCCCCTGGAGAAGGAGAGGAGGGAAAGACCGGTTTCTGGCCCTTCTCAAATAAGGCCAAGGGCAAAGTCCTGCACCTGGGTCTGGGCAATCCTAAGCACAAATCCAGGCTGAGTGGAGAACGGATTGGAAGCAGCCCTGAGGAGAAGAACTTGGGGTGCTGGGGGATGAGGAGCTCAAGATGAGCCGGCAATGGGCGTTCACAGCCCAGAAAGCACCCATGTCCAGGGCTGCAGCCAAAGCAATGGGACCAGCAGGGAGAGGGAGGGGATTCTGCCCCTCTGCTCTGCTCTGGGGAGACCCCACCTGGAGCCCTGGGTCCAGTTCTGGAGTCCTCAGCACTGGAAGGATATGGAGCTGTTGGAGTGAGTCCAGAGGAGGCCACAGAGATGATCCAAGGGCTGGAGAACCTTCTGTACGAGGACAGGCTGAGAGAATTGGGGTTGTTCAGCCTGGAAAAGAGAAGGCTCCAGGGAGACCTTAGAGCAGCCTCCCAGGACTGAAAGGGGCTCCAGGAAAGCTGGGGAGGGGCTCTTGGTCAGGGAGTGCAGGGACAGGGTGAGGGGAGAGTGGTTTTAAACTGGAAGTGGGAAGATTGGGATGAGATCTTACGGAGAAATGTTTTGCTGTGAGGGCAGGGAGGCCCTGGCCCAGGTTGCCCAGAGAAGTGGTGGCTGCCCCATCCCTGGAGGTGTTCAAGGCCAGGTTGGATGTGACATAGAATCACTATGGTTGGAAAAGACCTCTAAGATGATCCAGTCCAACCACCAACCCAACACCACCGTGTTGTGTGAGTCTGTGCCCCCAGGCTGGAGCAGACCTGGACATCCACCACGTGAGGATGGTGCCGGCTCGCCAGCTCCCAGGTGCAACATCACAAGTGACCAGAAGTGAGACCTGGCTTTCCGAGGAGTTTATCTGGAGCCAGGGCTGGCAATCAATCAAGGGGAAACTCTGCATCCTCCAGAGCAACCCAGGATTAATTTATGTTTGGCTGAAGGAGGCTAATTAAGCCTGTTTAAGAGAAAGTTAACTTTAATACTGTGATCTAGCTGATATTAAGGAGCTGCCAAGGAGAGCTGGAAACAGCTGATCTAATGTCTGGTCAAAGCCCCATTTCAGGATCTGCTCAGCACAGTCCAGGCCAGGATGCTCTGTGGGAGAGGCTGTTCCCCTCTCATGCATCCCACCTGCTTTAACACCCACAGGGTACAGAAGAAGGGCCAAACTGGATCCGAGAAACAAGACGAAAAATACAATTTTTCCAGTTTATTGACAATTTCCCATTCCCCGCCTCAAAAAAATTAAACAGAAGTAATTTGATTTGAAATGAAAACCAGTTCAAAATCATTAGCAAATCGAAAGTCAAGCAAAAACCAATTGTTCTGGGTCACCCAGCACGTTTGGGTTTGATTTCAGGCTTTGAGGCACAGCTCGAACATTTTAAGGTCAAACTAAAGGAAGTTCTTCCAAACAAAGTTGCTGTGGTGCTGGAGCTGCTCCGGTGTGAGCATCACCCATCATCCCCGAAGCAGGGCCTGATCCTGCTCGACTGGGTGATGGGGGAAGCCCCAAGCTCCTTCTGGTACCCATGGTTCCCAGTGACCCCTGCATCCACCATGGCAGCTCCCCATGCACCATGGGGCAGCAGGACAGGCCACCAGCCCAGGGTGAGTGGTGGCCACAGCTCCTCGTCCCACCACAACCCCATCGCAGGGCGACATCCATCGAGTCAACAAAAAAATCTCCTGGCAGCTCCATCTCTTTTTTTCCCCCCTTAAAGCAAACATCTTCATTACAGCTCGGAGTTGTTTAAATAAATGAATTAATATTGACAAACCATCAACGAGGCTAATAAATGATTAGTTAAAGGCATACATACATCACATTACGGTTAGCATTAGCCGAGGCTTAATTACTTGTGGAGAGGATCCCATTAGAGTAGGTGCTACGTCGCCGTCTCCCTCCGCAGCTCTCCAGCCCCGTGGGATCCCGATGGGACCTCAGTTCTGCTGGGATCTCGGTTCTGCTGGGATCTCAGTGTCACCACAACCTGTGATGCTGGGATAGGAACCACTGGTGGGACAGGACATGGGAGAGAACACCTCACCCTGATATCCACCCCTGGACATGGACCGTCACGAGGGCTCCAGGAAAGCTGGGAAGGGGCTCTTGATCAGGGAATGCAGGGATAGGATGAGAGGGAATGGTTTTCAGCTGAAAGCGGGAAGATTGAGATGAGATCTTAGGAAGGAATTCTTCACTGTGAGGGTGGGGAAGCACCAGCCTGGGTTTCCCAGGGAAGTGGTGGCTGCCCCATCCCTGGAGGTGTTCAAGGTTGGGTTGGATGGGGCTTTGAGCCTCCTGATCCAGTGGGAGGTGTCCCTGCCCATGGCAGAGGGGTGGGACTGGATGGGCTTTGATGTCCCTTCCAACCCAAACCATTCCATGATTCTATGATCAGTGGCAGTGGCACTGCTGGGGAAGCTCAGATGCTCAGTTGGCTCAAGGTGGTCAAACATCCAGATCCATGCAGCCTGTGAAAAGAGACACTGACAAATAAAATAGGCAATAAATAATAATAACAATATCATAAAATTTTCAAATTTATTGAAAACCGGTCCACTCACAGAATATTGGATTTTTCTATTATTTACACAGCTGCTGATTTTCTGTAAATATTTAATGCCCCATGGATTTTTTTCAAAGTACAAATCTGAACAATTTCTAAATTTAAAAGCCATAGCACAGCACAACCCAATGAGGGCCTGATCCTGCCACCCTCCTGCAGCTGGAGGTATCCCTGGTGCTGAGCTGGGATTGATGCTGCACCCAGAGGTGTCCATGGAGGCTCCTTCTGGTCAGTGATGTTTCAAGTCATCATCTCAGTCCTCAGATATCAGAGAGGACAGATGGGCAAAGCTCATCTCACCTGGAGCCTTGCATTCAGTTCTGGAGTCCTCAGCACAGGAAGGAGATGGAGCTGTTGGAGAGAGCCCAGAGGAGGTCACGGAGATGATCCAAGGGCTGGAGAACCTCTGCTATGAGGACAGGTTGAGAGAGTTGGGGTTGTTCAGCCTGGAGAAGAGAGGGCTCCAGGGAGACCTTAGAGCAGCCTCCCAGGACTGAAAGGGGCTCCAGGAAAGCTGGGGAGGGGCTCTTGATCAGGGAGTGCAGGGATAGGAGGAGGGGGAATGGTTTTGAGCTGAAAGAGGGGAGATTGAGATGAGATCTTAGGCAGAAATGTTTTGGTGTGAGGGTGGGGAGGCCCTGGCCCAGGTTGCCCAGAGCAGTGGTGGCTGCCCCATCCCTGGAGGTGTTCAAGGTCAGGTTGGATGGGGCTTTGATCCCCCTGATCCAGTGGGAGGTGTCCCTAGGGCAGTGGAACTGCATTGTCCCGTGTCTTGGGGCTCTTTTCTCACTTGTCGACGTGGAGGAGAGGGGTCAAACCTTCACATCCCAGGGCAGAAGGGCCAGTGGGGCCATTCCCCCACTGCTCTGAGGTTTTGGAACAAGCACAGGCAAGAGGGACAAAAGCAAAAGTGGAGGATTAAGTCCTTCTTTGGCTTTAAATGCTCCAGTTTGGCTGCAGGGCAGGGGTGTCCTGGGGGGGTCACCCACTGCCACGTGGGTTCAGTGTTCCCAGCAGGTCAGGGAGTTGCACCCATCAGCCTTCAGGGACCCCGTCCTCCCACCACACTCCAGCTCTCCTCTCCTGATCCCCTCATTAGCTGCAACAAGAAAAGTGTTTTGAAACCTTCGCAGAGGGGTTTCTCTCCTCCCCATCCTCCCCCCCTGCTCCCCCATCCTCGGCCACTTTTCCCGTCACGCTCATTAGAGCCCTGAGTATCAATCAGGCGGAGATGAAAGCCAGCTGGGGATACATTACAACACCTTGGAAAGGGATGAAAGGGCCTCTTTAGTCCTAACAAACCTCTCAAAGCCCGAAATGCATCTGGACTTGAGCCTTGCCCATGCTGCCTTTCATCTCAATTTTCTCTTTTTTGGGTTCTTTGGCTCCTTGTCCCCCGCAGCAGCAGGGCAAGGCCATCCCAGTGACTCTGTGTGACTGCCGTGGTGGCCTTGAGTCCCTGGGGGTGGGTGGCACAGGGTGCTGGAAATGCTGAAAATATATTGGATTTATTGGTTTGAATCATCATGGAATCATGGAATGGTTTGGGTTGGAAGGGGCCTCAAATCCCAAGCAGTTCCAACCCCTCTGCCATGGGCAGGAACACCTCCCACTGGATCAGGGGGCTCCAAGCCCCATCCAACCTGGCCTTGAACACCTCCAGGGATGGGGCAGCCACCACTGCTCTGGGCAACCTGGGCCAGGGCCTCCCCACCCTCACAGCAAAACATTTCTTCCCAAGATCTCAACTCACTCCCCCCTCCCTGAGACCACTGCATTGGTTGCACCAGTGGCCAAAGTGGGGGTTGTGTCTCTGTACCCCCAACAGTCAGAGCTGTCTTCCCCCAAGCTCTTCAACCCTCCTGAAGACCCTCGAGCACAGTTAACCCTGGTGGGTCTCAATTCTTGGTCACCTCTCCCAGGGAGATGGTCACCAGAAGGACTGAGCCTATCTTTGCCACTGGATCCCACCAGCTGGAGCAGGTCCTGCCCACTCCCAGAGCTGTGACCACTGCAGGCACGTGGCTACCAGGCTGGATGGACCCTTAAACAGCTCGTCCACCCCTGTGGACACCTCATGGACTGGACCAAAGACACCGTGGCAGCTGTCACTGGGGGCTGCACGGTTGGGGACATCAGGAAAGGCTGGCGCGTGGCCACAGGGGGCTCCATCCCCTCCCGGGAGCAGGGAGAGAGGAGCAGGGGAGGAGAGGAGGGGGCTTTTAGCAGCTTCTCCATCTCAGGGCCAGGCAACCAGGCTCTTTAAATAGATCTGAAGGAGTCCGAGCGCGTTGGCTTAATTGATTGGCGAGTGCTCCAGGCTGTGATCAGAGATGTGCCGGGAGCCGAGCGCCACCGCCTTCCTCCATCCATCACCCTGGTGCAGTCCTCTCCTCTCCCCTCTCCCCCAGCCCAAGCAATACCTCCCGCCCACCGCCGGGATCTGACATTGCCAGGCTCGCTTCGGACTCTGCCACCGGGCATCCTTCCCTGGAGTAGCTCGAGGCAGCTGGAAGGGAAAAAAAACCCCACCCCAGGGCACACACCGTTTCCCAGGATTTGGGGCAGAGCATCTGCGTGCACGCACAGATGTTTGCATCTGCTTATCCGAGGGGAAATGGGACAGGGGGGGTTCTCACTGTGCTTCACTTCCTATTTTATTTGAATTCTCTTCCAGCCCACGGAGCCAGCTGGGATGCAGGAATAAGGAAAGGGGAGAGGGGAATGGGGAATGGGGAATGGAGAATGAGGAAAGGGGGATGGAGAAAGGGGAAAGGGGGATGGAGAAAGGGGAAAGGGAAATGGGGAATGGGGAAGGGGAATGGGGAATGAGGAAAGTGGAAAGGGGAATGGGGAATGGGGAATGGGGAAAGGGGAAAGGAAAAAGGGGAAAGAGAAAGGGGAAAGGAGAAGGAGAAAGGGAAAAGGAAAAGGAAAAGGAGAAAGGAGAAAGGAGAAAGGAGAAAGGAGAAAGGAAAAGGGAAAATTAAAAGAGGAAAACGGGAACGGGGAAGGGGAAAAGGAAAGGAAAAGGACAAGAGAAAAAGGGGGAAGGGGAAAAGGGGGAGGAAAAGGGAAAAAGGGAAAGGGAAAAGGGAAAGATAAAACAGTATCCAAGCACGGATCACTGCTTTGCACAAGTGTTTGGAGTTCAGACTCTCCCAGAGACAGTCACCAGAAAGAAGAATGGGAAAAGGAAGGTGAGGGAGGAGAAGCTGCTGCATTTAACACTGGAGCAGCTGCTGATAACTGCCCAGAGTGGAACAACTCGACACCCCGTGGCTGCTGGACCTGGAGGTTCCCCTTTCTCTGCTGATCACCAGCTGTGAGCACTGGTGCTGGATGCAAACAGCAGCCCTGCAAGGTGCAAAAAAATACCCTTGTTTTATCCTCAGAATTCCCTTCTCCCACCTGCAGCCCCAGCACCTTGCACAGACACCACCAATGCCCCATCGCCTTCCCTCTACTCGCTGTCCCCACATATCCCTGTCCCTGCCTGGGTTTGCTACCCTGATCCAGGACCCTGCACCTGTCCAGGGATGCTTGGGGACCCTCACGCTGGCAGGGCCCCTCCTGGGGCTTCTGCTCCACCAGATCCAGCAGCACCAGCAGCTGGGGGCCCAGCTGGGAGTGGGAAAAGAGGGGAGCAGGCACAGTTCCCAACAAAGCATCACGGCTGTGGGGGGCACCTCGAAGCATGACCTACCCTGTGGTCCCTCTGTTACTCTCTCAGGAGCTGATGCCTCCTTCCCTTGGCTCCTCCAGCAGCTGCCTCTTCCCTCCCTCCTCGCTTTTAAATGATTGCAAAGCCTCTCATTTTCTAAGCCCAATTACTCCAGCACAATCCTTCCCCTGGCCGCGCTCTGAGCGCCGCGGCACTGCCCAGCGCCTGCCCGAGCTGCCCCGTGGCTGCCACCCTCAGCACCCAGAAGTGATGGCAGGAGGCTGGGATCAATCCAGCACCTTCATCTCCCAACCCCACCATGCACTGGGGTTCATAGAGTCATGGAATGGTTTGGGTTGGAAGGGAAATCAAAGCCCATCCACTTCCAAACCCCCTGCCATGGGCAGGGACACCTCCCACTGGATCAGGGGGATCAAAGCCCCATCCAACCTGGCCTTCAACACCTCCAGGGATGGGGCAGCCACCACTTCCCTGGGAAGCCTGTGCCAGGGCCTCCCCACCCTCACACCAAAACATTTCTCCCTAAGATCTCATCTCAATCTCCCCTCTTTCAACTCAAAACTGTTCCTCTCATCCTATCCCTGCACTCCCTGATCAAGAGTCCCTCCCCAGCTTTCCTGGAGCCCCTTTCAAACCTGGAAGGCTGCTCTAAGGTCTCCCCAGGTTGAACAACTCCAACCCTCTCAGCCTGTGCTCATACAGGAGGTGCTCCAGCCCTTGGATCATCTTCATCGTCCTCTTCTGGACCCATTCACACACCTCCAGTGTCTCATATCAGAAAAGATCATCTGGCAGGAGCGGGATGATCTGGGGTCTCCTGGAAAGAACCGTCCAGCAGGAGCAGGATGAGCCATGTCCTGGCATGCCAGGCTTTTGCTGGGATTCTCTGCAAGAATGGGTCCTTCTCCCTCCCAGGACTGCCAAGGGAAGGGCGTGAGTTGACCCTCAACCCCTCACCTTGTTCCCATTGGTCTGCCTGAACTCATGAGGTGGGCTTGGATGGAGCCTCCCCTGCAATCCAAGAGTGCATCCGAAACATGGAGGGCTCAGACGTGCCAGGTGACCCAGATTGCAAGCAGCATTTGGCTGGTAAAGGGGGTTTTTTGTAAACCTGGCTCTCTTGAACTCATTTTGCCCTCTCTGTGCCATGGGAAGAGGCAAAAATTGTGTTTTGTCAGCTCACACAAACAAACCAAAGCCAAAGCCTTGGCAGATGGGCCAGAGAGGCTGGGGTGGGTCCAGAGGTTTCACTATTTCAATGGGGCTGAGAACTTCCCTGGGTGTTTCATCTTTTCCAAGGAAGACGGGAGGTGGAAGTCGCTGGCAGCTGGCTTGGAAAGGAAGTGCCTGACTGCAGGGTTTTCCCACTTTTGACCAATTCCATAGGTATTCCCATCCATCTGATAAGGCCCTTTGGAACACAAACCCTTCAGCATCCATCCCTTTGACCCAAAGGTGCCCCCAGCCGTGTCCTGAAACACCAGATGCCGCGGTCACACACGCGCGTCGAGCGCTGCCCATCCTCAGCTCCGCTTGAGCTGCAGCCCCTTCCCAACCCAAACCCTCTGCGGGAAGCTGGTTTACAAGAAGAGGAGTGCTGGCTTCCCAAACAAGCCTCCCAGTCCACAACACATTTCCAGCCATACATAATCTAATATACGTTACCATAGCGCCAATCAATAACTCAGTAGGCCAGCTCCGAAATTATTCTCTTAAAGGGCCAGCACACCTCCTCCCCCCCTGTCCCCAGCTCCCTCTGCCTTGTGGTACCCAGTGCTGGGCCCAGAGGAGCCACTCAGGTCTTGGTCACAAGGCATTGCCAAGGAGGACACGATGCCAGGCTGGTGGTGCTGCCCTTCTTCAACCTCTCACATCCTCTTCGCTCCACGTCCTTGTTGTGGAGCTCATGGTGGACGCAGGGGCACCCATCACCAGGGCACCAACTCAGCAGTGTCTGCTCAGCAGCTCCATCCTTCCTCAACGCAACCACAGCATCCCCGAGGGCGGCCTCACCACGTGCACCCAAAAGCTATGAGCAAAGCGTGCAAAAAGCAGGTTGTTCTCCACCAACCCATCTGCTCAGCAGGGTTTTCCAACCCTCCCCTTTCCGGGAGCCAACAGTATCCAGGCTGGAACTGGAGGACAGAACCATGCAGCACCTGAAGCCACTTCAGCCCCTACCTAGAAGCTCCCTGCCTACATCACCAAGGCCTTGGGGACAGACGTGAGGGACCTCAGTGCTCTAAACGTCCCAGAAATGACAATCAGGTCCCCACAGGCCCCGCTGGCTTTAATCTCTCACCAGGGACAAACCTCCTGAGAGCAACCTTGAACAGGACTGTGCGCGCAGACATCGCCGTAACCGACCTCATCCTGCATCACCAGTTACCAGACCCAATGCCCTCAAGACACCACCCCCTTCCTCAAGCACCTGTGGTCTCAGCTGGAGCAGATTTACAAAGGGGCCCTGCTGGTGGTGCCCTGGGCCCAACTCATCTTCGCTCCCACTCTAAGAGGGAAAAAGAAGCTGCAGGACGTGAGATGCTTTCTCAGACGGCTGCAGTGCATCCGCAAGCCCTGCAGAGAAGTGGTGGCTGCCCCATTCCTGGAGGTGTTCAAGGCCAGGATTAGGATGCTCAAAGCCCCATCCAACCTGGCCTTGAACACCTCCAGGGATGGGGCAGCCACCACTTCTCTGCGCAACCTGGGCCAGGGCCTCCCCACCCTCACAGCAAAACATTTCTGCCTAAGATCTCACCTCAATCTCCCGTCTTTCAGATCAAAACTGTTCCACTTCCTCCTATCCCTGCACTCCCTGCTCAAGAGCCCCTCCCCAGCTTTCCTGGAGCCCCTTTCAGTTCTGGAAGGCTGCTCAAAGGTCTCCCCAGAGCCTTCTCTTCTCCAGGTTGAACAACCCCAACTCTCTCAGTCTGTCTTTGTACCGGAGGTGTTCCAGCCCTTGGATCATCTCCGTGGCCTCCTGTGGACTCGCTCCAACGTCCTTCCTGTGTTTTGGGGGGGGATTTTGAAGACTTGATTTTTTGTGATCTCACTGCCAAACTTTCTGTGAAGATAGATGAGATGTCGGAAAGCTTTGCACTTGCTCCAAGCTCGTTGAAGGCAAGGACCTGGTTACACCTGGCTACTCTGGGTATGGGGAGCCTTCTTGAAAGAGAGGACAACAGATTTTAATAAGAAACTGAGGATTTTCCTCTCTTTCTTTTATTTTCAACACAGTCCATCAAAGGTTTTCATGAAAACCCTGACCAAGCAGCCTCCTTGGTATCATTTTTTAACCCCAAGATGCTGGGCTGTGGGGAAATTGGCTAAGGATGCTCTTTCACAGCTGGGCACCCTATGATGCCCTGAGCACAAGAGGGTCACAAATCTCTTGTCAGGGAGAAAGCTTTTTGTTTGCCGCAAGGAAACATCATTTTTTAACCTCAAGATGCTGGGCTGTGGGGAAATTGGCTTTGGATGTCCTGGACACCATACAGTGCCCTGGGCACTGCGCTGCCCTGGCAGGTGCTGGCAGAGCTGGGGCTGTCTCAGGAAGGAGAAGATCCTAAATCTCTTGTCAGAGAGAAAGATTTTTGTTTGCTACAAGAAAATATCAAATTTTAACCCTAAGATGCTGGGCTGTGGAGAAATTGGCTTTGGATGTTTTTCATGCCTGGGCACCCTACGATGCCGTGTCCTGGCACCTGCTGGCAGAGCTGGGGCTCAGGCTGTGTCAGGAACAAGAGGATCCCAAATCCCTTATCAGAGAAAAAGCTTATTGAAAATATCATTTTACATTCTCAAGATGCCTGGCTCTGGGCAAACTGGCTACGGATGCTCGTGCACAGCTGGGCACCCTACAATGCCGTGCCTTGGCACCCGCTGGCAGAGCCAGGGCTCAGGCTGTGTCAGGAATGAGAGGTTCCCAATTTCTGGCCGGGGACAAGCCCTGAAGCCACAAGGTCCCCGTGGCCGTCCCCTGTCCCATTGCTGTCCCTCAGTCCCTGGGCAGGATCGGAGCCTGGGCCCCCGGGAGGGGGGGGGGGGGGTGTCCCTGGAGGCATCGCCAGCTGCCTTCAAGCAGCCCCCGAAGGGCAGCCGGGCCTCGGCTGCACTGTCAGCCAGGCTCTACGTCTTCCATTAATTCACTTCACACTGTCCATATTGATCGGCTCTGCTCTCTCTCTCCGGCTCCCCCTCCCTCGCACGCCCTCCCCCCCGCCGGCTGCTGCACCGCTGGGCAGCCCGGGCTGCAGGCTGCATGATCCATACAAACTCACTTACTCAGGGAAATCAATGGGCTCGAAAGAGCACACGCAGCAAGGCGAGGAGTCTGTCTGGGGATCGACCGCCCAACAAGGAGACACAGAGAGCAGCAGCCCGCACCCCGCCTGCGCCTGGCGCCCCACGGGGCCGCCCAGAGGCTCCCGCTGCCATCCCCGCTGCGGCTCCTCCGTGCCCTCGCTTCCCGTGGGATGGAGCGATGGGTGCTTGGGAGTGGTGGGGATGGGGATGGAGGAGCGGTGCCTGGGAGCTGGGTGGTGATGGGGATGAAGAGATGGTTCGCGGGAGTGGCGGTCGTGGGGGTGAAGGGATGGTGGTTGGGAACTGGGAGGTGATGGGGATGAAGGGATGGTGCTTGGGAACTGGGAGGTGATGAGGATGGAGCAATGGTGGTTGGGAACTGGGAGGTGATGGGGATGGAGGGATGGTGGTTGGGAACTGGGAGGTGATGGGGATGGAGGGATGGTGGTTGGGAACCAGGAGGTGATGGGGATGAAGGGATGGTGGCTGGAAACCAGGAGGTGTTGGGGATGAAGGGATGGTGCTTGGAAACCAGGAGGTGATGGGGATGAAGGGATGGATCTTGGAAGTGGTGGTTATGGGGACGGAGCAATGGTTCTTGGGAGTGGTAGGAATAGGGATGAAGGGATGGTGCTTGGGAGTGATGTGGTGATGGAGATGGAGCAATAGTGCTTGGAGTGGTGGTGATGGGGGTGAAGGGATGGTTCTTGGGAGCAGGGTGGTGATAGGGCTGGAGCAGTGATGCCTGGGAGCTGGGTGGGGATGCGGATGCAGCAATGGTGCTTGGGAGAGGTAGGGTTGGGTTGGTGGGGATGGGGGTGAAGCAATGGTTCTTGGGAGTGGTGGTGATGGGGATGAAATGGTTGTACTTGGGAGACAGGTGGTGACGCAGTGGTGGTGATGGTGATGAAGCAACAGTGCTTGGGAACCAGGAGGTGATGGGGATGGAGCAGCGGTGCTTGAGAGTCAAGCGGTGGTAGAGAGGTGGGGATGGGAGTGAAGCGATGGTGCTTGGGAGCCGGGTGGTGATGAGGTGCAGCCAGCCTGGTGGCAGTTCCTCCTTTTCCAACAAAGCAGGGGGACTGGGAGCCAGTGTGTGTCCCTGGGTGGGAGAAAGAGGTCTGGCAAGTGAATGTCCCCACCAGGACAACTGCCCCCTCCTCTCAAATCTAAGGGCAAGCACATCCCCCTTTTACACTCCAGCCAGGTCAGGTTCCTGTATCCTCCCATTCATAGAATCATAGAATCCCTAAGGTTGGAAAAGACCTCTAAGCTCGTCCAGTCCACCACCATCCCTACTAAACCATGTCCTGAAATCACAGTCTCTTTGGATCTCTTCAGCTCCAGCACATCCGTGCCTCTGTTTCCCCATGTTTAACAAGCAGGATGCCACCCTTCCAGCTGGTTTCAGGGTGAGGGGAGGCTCTGCTCTGCCAGGTTGCCTTGGTTTGTGGTCAGGCCTGTTCACAGCCACAACAAATCATAGAATCATGGAATGGTTTGGGTTGGAAGGGACCTCAAAGCTCATCTAGTTCTCCCCCCCTGCCATGGACAGGGACACCTCCCACTGGATCAGGGGACTCAAAGCACCATCCAACCTGGCCTTGAACACTTCCAGGGATGGGGCAGCCACAGCTTCTCTGGGCAGCCTGGGCCAGTGTTTCACCACCCTCCTTGTGAAGAATTGGTACCGGGCTGAACACAAGACCTAAAATTGAGCAACTTTTGCCCCTCTCAGGTCACTGCCGGCCCTGCTCACCCAGGGAAACTGTTGCTGCTGCACAAGCAGAGCACTGGGGTGATTAATAAATCCTGCCAGAAGAGCTGCTGCTGTGCTGAGTTCGCCCATCAAGGAAGGAAATCTTTATTTATATATATTCTATAAACTAATTTTTGCATCATTGCAATAAATCCATCTTCCAGCTGTCAGCTACAATCTGCCTTTGTTGCCGTTTGCCTGCAGCTCCGGGTGGGATGCAGGGGCTGGGAAGAATGAGTCGGAGCATCACTGGTCCCAAGGTGGGGACCTGGTTGGAGCTGAAGCCAAAATGCGAATTTGAGGTTATGTTAAGGGGGGAGAAGCAACCAAAGAACCCAGATCCCACCCTGCTTGTCCGTCCTGCCTTGGTGGGAGGGGACCCCAGGAGAATTCAAGGGGTACAACCACACCTAGGGCTTGGGACCAGGAGGATGCGGGAAGACCCCCAGATGGTGCTGTTAACCCAGTACCAGGAATTCCTGGCAATGCCCCTGTCTGCGGGCGACCCGGCAGAGGCGGGGGGGAGCCTTTTCCCAGCAGCCCCCCCTTCTCTGGGGTGAGTGTGGTTGTGAGCTGGAGACACCGTGTCTGTTCTCCACAGTCTCCAGCCCCAGACCGGAGCAGCAGGGAGATGGACTGGGGCACGGTGGGCAGCAACAAAGCTGCGGGGCCGGCTGCTGCCCCCTCCCCAAAGCCACTCTTCGGGCTCTGGATTATCCCCTGGGGGCTTTGAGCCACCTGCTGGGTCCTGGTGGTGGCTTTTTAGGCTGAGACCTTGTCCGGGAGCAGCTGCATCCTTGCACTGCAGAGAATCTTGAGATGCAAGGTTGCACAAGAAGTGGGGGTACCACTCGGCCTCCAGACAGCCCCCAGGGATGCCCCCTCCTCAATGCCACCCTGCCAGCTCTGCATTGTCCCTTGGAAGCTTTGAGCAGCCTACTGGGACCTGGTGGTGGCTTTTTAGGCTGAGACCTCAGCTGGGAGCAGCTGCATCCCTGTGCTGCAGAGGTTCTCGAGATGCCAGGTTGCACAAGAAGTGGGGGTTCCCAACCTGCTCGCCTCCTGGACAGCCCCCAAGGATGCCCCCATGGCTGGGGTTCTCCGAGGAGCAGGATCCCGTTTTGGAGAAGATTCCAGTGTCCATTCCATCCCATCCCCTGGCTTGGAGAGGGCTCTGCTGCCCAGCTGCATCCCAGCACAGCTCAGAGCTGGGACGATCGGAGCCGGCCGAGATGTGGGCAGGGATCCCACCGGAGAGAGGAGTCTGCTGGGCCTCAGCCAGGCCAGGAGGTCCTGCAGCCGTGGCTCCTGGCCCAGAGCTGAACCTGAGCTGATGGAGGATGAGGAAGGCTCAAAGTAACAGAGGTGGAGGAAGGTTGCCATCAGCAAGAGACCCATGAGATCTCCCCGGGGTGGTTGCACCATTGTTGGGGGGCACAGGGTTCCCTGTCCCCCTCTCTCCTGGTGCCAAAAGTCACCAGTGAAGTTGCTGTGGTGTATTGCTGGGGAAACTGAAGCACAGAGGGGATGCCTGGGTGGCACAGCAGGAACCCAGGGTGCTGGCACCGGGTGGGAGCTGGTGGGGAGTGGGAAGAAAAGCTGGGGCTGGGGAGGGGGGAGGCAAGTGGGGGAGGTGGAAGGGGAAGGGGGAAGAGGTGTAGGTTGGAGGTGGTTGGATGGAGGGATGCAGGGCAGGATGCGGGGTGTAGGATGAAAAGACAGGGCAGCAGGAGCCTGGTGGGGCTCAGCAAAGCCCCCCCTGCTCCCTGCCCCTTCCCTCAGCCGCCTGCTGACGCTCTCCGGTGGGATGTGGGAATGTCTCTGGGAGTGGGCTCCGAGGGAGGGAGGGGAGGGAGGGATCAGCCCCCAGATGCTGATGGAAAGCACAGCACGGCCCCCCTGTCACCTCTGCCCAATCCTGGGCCCTCAGACCCCCATCCTGCCCAGCCCCAAGCTCCCTGAGATCCCTGCACTGGAAGGAACCGATCTTGGGGTCCCCTGATGGGGCTGGGAGGGAATGGAGACAGAAAAAAAATTCCTTGAGTTCCTTTTCTATCATTCCCCCCCCCCATTTTGTCCCCTTTTCTCAGTGCTTTGCCAGCCCTGGCACTCGTTACCAGTAACGAAGGGCTCTGTGCATAGCAATGAGATTGATTGACCCCCGTGACCCTGGCCAGGGCCAGGGCTTCCTCCAGGGCACCCAGGTCACCGGCTGCTGACCATCACTGGTTGCCACGGTGACACCAATGGTCCCCAGGGATGGATGGGGGGGCTCTGGGATGCAGGGGGGGTGCTGGGGCAGGTCAGTGTGTCGAGGCTGATGCATTCGTGGGGTGGTACTGGTTTTGGGGAGGGCAAGGCTGGGTTCTGGCCTGGTGGCACCCCAAGGGGAGCAGGACTGGGGGGGGTGCCAGAAGTCACCGGTGAGGGTGCTGTGGTGTGTTCCTAGGGAAACTGAGGCACAGAGGGATGCTTGGGTGGCACTGTAGGAATCCAGGTTGCTGTCACTTGGTGGCACTGGTGGGGAGTGGGAAGAAAATCTGGGGGAGCGGGGTGGGGCAGGTGGGGGAGATGAAAGAGGGAAGAGGGTGTAGGATAGAGGGGCGAGGTGGGGGTGCAGGATGGAGGGACTGCAGGGTGAAAGGTGAAGGGGTGCAGGGCCGGGTGCTGGGTGGTGAATGGAGGGGTGCAGGGCAGGATGAGGGGTGCAGGATGAAGGGTGCAAGGATGCAGGGCAGGGTGGTGGAAGGGGGGAGTGCCGGGTGGTGGGTGGGGGTGCAGGAGGAAGGGTGGAGGAGTGTGGGGCAGGGTGGTAGGGCAGGGTGAAGAGTGGAGGGGTGCAGGATGGAGGGGTGCAGGATGGAGGGGTGCAGGATGGAGGGGTGCAGGGCAATATGTGAGGGTGCAGGACAGGATGGAGAGGTGCAGGGCAGGGTGATGGATGGGGCTGCAGGATGGAGGGTCAAGCGGCAGGACCGGGGGTGCAGGATAAAGGGTGGAGGGGTGCAGGACAGAATCGGGGATGCACTCAGGGTGCTGGACGGGGGGTGCAGGATGCCGGCCCTCCATTCCTGGGCTGCCGCTGCCCTCTAGCGGGCAGCTCCGACTCCTCCCGCCCCCTCCCCGCTGCCGTGGGTTGCGGGGGAGAACGGGATGGGGACGTGGGGTGGAGACGGGGGACAGGGAGTCAAAGTGTTCGGGGGAAGCCCCAGGCACCCAGTGGGGTCCTGCCCCCCGCACCCACCGGCCACTGCCCCCCACCCCTCCCCCGAGTCCCCCTCCTCAGCACCCAGCGAGTCCCCCGTCCCCCCACTCCTCGAGTGCCCCCGACAACCAGGGATTCTCCCTGCCCCCCTTTCCCTGAACCCCCTCCCCAGCACCTAGCGGGTCTCCCCACCCCTCGACCCCCCCCCCGCCCAAGGGCTCCCACTACTCCCACTCCCTGAACCCCTTCCTTGACACCCGGGGGGTTCCCGCTCCTCCCCCACCCGGGAGCCCCCTCCTCACATCCAGCCGGTCTCCCTACCTCCCTCCCCTCCCTGAGCCCCCTCCCCCCCCCCCGCCCCCAAGCTCTCCCCCGCCTCTCCCCACCCGCAGCGCCTCCCTTGGCCGCCAGGTGGCGCCACGAGCTGGGGCAGGGCTCCAGTCCCGACCCCTGCCCGGTCCTTGTCCCCAACCCTATCCCTGACCCTGTCCCCGTCCCAAGCCCAACCCTATCCCTGTCCCCAGCCCTGCCCTATCCCCATTCCCAGCCTAACTCTATCCCTGTCCCCAGCGCCATCTCTGTTCCTATCCCTGTCCCCAGCCCTGCTTCATCTCTGTCCCCAGCCCCGGTCCTATCCCCATCCCTGTTCCCAGCCTTGACTCTGTCCCCAGTCCCCATCCTGTCCCTGTCTGTGTCCCCAGCCCCTGCCACAACCCTCTCCCTATCCTTGTCTATGTCTCTGTCCCTATCCCTAGCCCTGTTCCTACCCCTGCCCAAGGTCCTGTCCCTATTCCCAACCCAACCCTATCCCATCCCTGTCCCTATCCCTGTCCCCAGATACAGTCCTGCCTCTGACTCTATACCTCTCCCAGGACCTGTCCCTGTCCCCTCTGCTGCCCATCCTGCCCACTCCATTCCCCAGCACTGGGCTGATGCTCAGCACCCACAGGCCTGTGACAGCCCCAGGCTGTCCCTGCTCCAGCCCGTGGTGGCACCTGCCAGGCTGAGTCACCCTGGGCAGCCCCGGGTTGGTGGCACCTGGGCCAGCCCACACCAGGCACACCACGGCCGTCAGAACGGGACAGGAAAGCCTCGGTTCTGCTTCTGCCCCTCTGACGTGGGGTGAGAAATGGAAAGGGAGCAGAGACCAACGCGGTTCCAAGGACTGGGGTCAGGGCACATCCCAGGGCAGCAGGTCCCACCTGGGGTTCTGTGGGATGGGAAGCCCTAAACAGCAGCCCGAGACAGTGACACATGGGGTCGGGTTCACAGCCACCAGGGAAGCTGGATCAGAGGTAAAGAACCTCCAAGGTGGGCAGCAGTTGGGCACAACCCTTACCCCTTTTATTACAATCATAGAATAGTTTGGGCAGGAAGGGAACTCAAAGCCCACCCAGTTCCACCCCCTGTTATTGACAGGGACACCTCCCACTGGATCAGGGGGATCAAAGCCCCATCCAACCTGGCCTTGAACACCTCCAGGGATGGGGCAGCCACCACTGCTCTGGGCAACCTGGGCCAGGGCCTCCCCACCCTCCCACCAAAACATTTCTCTCTAAGATCTCATCTCAATCTCCCCTCTTTCAGCTGAAACCCATTCCCCCTCGTCCTATCCCTGCACTCCCTGATCAAGAGCCCCTCCCCAGCTTTTCTGGAGCCCCTTTCACTCCTGGGAGGCTGCTCTAAGGTCTCCCCTCAGCCTTCTCTTCTCCAGGCTGAACAACCCCACCCCTCTCAGCCTGTCCTCATACAGGAGGTGTTCCAGCCCTTGGATCATCTCCGTGGCCTCCTCTGGACCTTTTCCAACAGTTCCATATTGTCCTTATGTTGGGGATTCCAGAACTGGACACAGGGCTCCAGGTGGGGTCTCCCCAGAGCAGAGCAAAGGGGCAGAATCCTCTCCCTCTCCCTGCTGGTCCCACTGCTTTGGCTGCAGCCCAGGACACGGGTGGTTTCTGGACTGTGAGCACTCATTGCCGGCTCATCTCGAGCTTCTCATCCCCCAGCACCCCAAGTCCTTCTCCTCAGGGCTGCTCCCATCTATTCTCTGCTGGGAAGGTGGCATCTCCATACCCACCCTGCTGCTGGGTGCCAGTGGGAGGAGGGGTGCTGGCGAGTGGCTGAGGCTGGAGGGGAGCGGGAGGACATGAGCCCCCTTACTCCTCCCACCCTGTTGCGGTTGGAGCTGTGGAGTGGAAGTAACTGGTGGTGACACAACTGCCCAAAAAAGCTGCCACCAGAACAATAGTTGGGAGCACGGAGGACGCAGCAGCCACACTGCTCCCAACGCTCGCCAAGGGACCAGGCACATCCCTGCAAGGGCACCCAGTCTGGGTCATCCCATGGTCCTAACGAGGGCACCATGGTGATGGGGACACTCTGGGTGACACTGGGACAGAGCTGGGACAGCACTGGGGTTGCAACCAAAGCGGCACCCGATGAGTTCAAGCCCTAACAGGGAGAAATGGAGGGGAGAAGAAAATGGCAGGCGAGACAACAGGAGCTGGGTGGCTTCTCCTTTAAAATAATGCAGCAAAATTAGCAGCTCTGCAGTCATTAATATGCAAAAATGCAAATCAGGAGGTAATTAAGCTGCAGTCCTCCGGAGGATATTTCCATCATAATGAATTCTATTGTCAGGGAAAGAGCAGCCGGGTGGATTTATGTTGCTTACATGAATATAAAATATGAGTATCAAAGAGTTGTACCTTGCTTGGGATGGAGGAGGGCAGAGGGCACAGTGTCCCTGTCCCCTGTGCTGGTCTATCCCTATCACCCAGGAAAGGTCCTCCATCACCAAGGAAAGGTTCCCCATTGCCAAGGCAAGGTCCTTCATCAGCAAGGCAAGGTCTCCATCGCCAGGGAAAGGTCCTCCCTCACCAAGGCAAGATCCCCCATCACCAAGGGACTTGGATATTGCAGCCATGGGGAAAACCAGACTCTCTGTTCCCTCTCTCTCTGTGCAACATCCTCTCAGCCAACTGCTGGCATTGGTGCCCCCCCTGCAGTGCCCGCTGGCACCAAGCCTTGTGCTGGAACTGTGCTGGCTCTTCATCACCCCGACATCCAAAGAGGGACCCAGGATGACAAACAAGGGGTGACTCTTCCCTGGGACCTGGTGTCTGAACCCATCAGGATTCCCTCATCCCACTCTTGGCCAAAATCCTGGGAGAACTGGGTGCTGGAGAACATTTGACCACCCATATCTGAACTGGATGATCTTTAAGGTCCTTTCCAACCCAAACCAATCCATGATTCCATGGTTCTATGATCTTCCCACCCCAGGAGGCATCAGGGACCTGGGTGGGGGGTGGCACTAGTGGGGGTCTGCAGGGACATCTGGACACCAAGATGGCAGGGACAACAAACTGGGGGGGAGGATAACACGTGTGTACCCCCAGGATCTGGGATGGTGGGGCAGCCATGTGAGCAATGCCCCAGCCAAAGGACCACCAGTCCTTGGGTGCCACCCAAACCCAACTCCAGAGGGTGTCCAGAGGGTGAGAGTCGAGGTGCAACCTTCCCCTTTCATTCCCTCCAGCATCATCCACTGCGGAAAACAAACCAAAACCCACCCAAAAACGACAGAGTTGGCCGGGTGCCACCTTGCAGCTGCCGGCTCAGCCTGGCATTTTTCAAATGTCAACGCGAAAAGCCGCGGGGCCGGGGGGGGGGAGTGGGCTCGGGCTCGGGGGGGGGGGGGGGGGAGCTGGGGATAAGGAAGGGGACAGGGATGGGGACGAGAAGGGGTGCGGAAGAGGGGGAAGGGAAAGGGACACCCGCAGCCCTTGCAGCTGTCATTGGCATCGTTGCGGTGGAGGGTAGGAGGTTGGGGGTTGGGGGAGGTGGTTCTGGGTTAGATGGGAGGGAACAGCTCCATCTTTAGCGTCGCTGTGGTCGAGGCGAGAGAAGAAGAAGGTTTGGGTGTTTTTTTTAAAAGAAAAAAAGAAGAAAAAGCAGGAGAGGAGACGGGCAGCAAAGAGCAGCTGCTCCCCGGAGACACGGGGCTTGCTTCTTTCTTTGCAAAGCCACAAAAGTTGTTGCTCACACGTTTGGGAGCTCCTGCCTGTGGTGTCTCCTGCCCCGTGGCCATGCTGAGGTGGGCAGGTGGGTAGTGGCCAGAGGCTGGAGTCACACTTGCCATCCAAGGGCCTGAAGAGCTGGAGCTCATCCCCATCCCATCCTCATCATCACCCACTGCCACCCCCTGCCACCCACTGTCACCTCCTGCCACTCCCTGCCCACCCCCTTTCACCCACAATCACCCACTGTCACCTCATGTTGCCCACTGTCACCCACTGCCACCTCCTGCCACCCACTATCACATAATGCCTCCCACTATCACCTAATGCCACCCACTACCACCCACTGTCACCCAGTGCCACTCACCATCACCTACTTCCACCCACTGCCACCCACTGCACATCCCCCTTGGCTTGACTGGAGGGCAGGGTCCTCTCTGCCCAGAGGACCGTGGGTTTTGCAGCTGGCAGGGGACAATGGCTCTGTGGAAAGGGACCCACAGTGCCCACAGGAGGACCATCCTCATCCTCAGCTCAGCCGGGTGTCCCTGCCTGCGCCCAGGGTGCCACATGGGTGCTGCCAGGCTGAGCCGACAGCCACAACACAGCAGACCCCCCCTCCCATATCCCCCCATCTCCCACAACCCCTGCCCCCCCCCCCCCCCCCCCCCCCCGTACCCCTCCCTGGCCCCCCCCCCCACCATCACCATGCACCTGCGAAGCCGGAAACCTTCACCTCCTCGGTGGAGCCCAGCGCTGGGGTGCAGGGGGCCAGGGAGGGGGTGCAGGCCCAGGGATGCCCCCATCTGTGGGGCAGCAAGGACATCACTGCCTTTGCCCTGGGGGATTCAGAGCCCCAGTGGCCCATCCTTGGGGAGTGGGGGCACCCTGTGGGTGCCTGCACATGTGGGTGCATTGGCTGCTCTGTGGGTCTGTGCACATGAGGGTGCATTATTTGCAAATCTCATATGGGAAGAGGGACAGGGATTTGTGATTTGGGTGAACGAGCCATTGCTTCATGGAATGGTTTGGGTTGGAAGGGACCTCAAAGCCCATCCACTTCCAACCCCCCTGCCATGGGCAGGGACACCTCCCACTGGATCAGGGGGCTCCAAGCCCCATCCAACCTGGCCTGGAACACCTCCAGGGATGGGGCAGCCACCACTTCTCTGGGTGACCTGTGCCAGGGCCTCCCTACCCTCATCGTGAAGAGTTTCTTCCCAATGTCTAATCTGAATCTTCCCTCTTTCAATTTAAAGCTATTCCCCCTCACCCTGTCACTCCAGGCCCTTGGATAAAGCCCCTCCCCAGCTTTCCTGGAGCCCCTTTCAGTACTGGGAGGCTGCTCTAAGGTCTCCCCAGAGCCTTCTCCTCTCCAGGGTGAACAACCCCAACTCTCTCAGCTTGTCCTCGGATCATCTTCGTGGCCTCCTCTGGACCTGTCCCAGCAGATCCACGTCCTTATGTTGGGGATTCCAGAACTGGATGCAGGGCTCCGGGTGGGTTCTGACGAGAGCGGAGTAGAGAGGGACAATCCCCTCCCTTGCCCTTCTGGCTCAGTCACGGTCACGGCAGAGTCTCGGCACGGCCCTGGCAAAGGTTCCCTTATCCGGGGGCTCACGGAGCGGCGAGGCCAGGGAGGGGGGAGGCTGCGGCGGAGGACGGTTGGGAGAGGAGCACCCCCGTGTTTACGTGCGGTGACTCGCGAATCCCCCCCGGCGGCAGCTCCTCCTGAGGTTGGAGGTGACATCCTGCCTGCTGCGCCGCGCTCTCACCGCGGCCCGGGGGCCTCTGGAGCCGGCAGGGAAACCGCAGAGGCAGCGGAGGCAGGGCTGGGGGTGCACAGCTCCCTGTCCAGCCTCGGCTGCACCCCAAAACGGCAGCTGTCTGTTCCAAACACGAGTGCAGCCCAACGACCTTCCCATCACCCATGCACGGCACGTCAGAGGGCAAGGAGCTCCCAGATTTGCTTCCTGGGCTCCCCATCCCTGTCTCCATCCCCTGTTCTAGGGGGAAAAAGATATGGGAATATTTGGGTTTATAATCTATCAGGAAAGGAAAGCAGTGAGCGATAAATCAAGGTGACATCCTCCCTGCAGAGCAGCAGGTTGGAGCAGGTGAAGTCTTTCCATGGATGATTTGTTTTAGGAGCACACGTGTGGAGGCAGAATTAGAGCTCCAGGCTCTGCCCCACAGCCCATCATCCAGCCCCGAGCATCCTGGCTGCCAGTGCACAGCACCCACAACCCCTGGGCACCTCCAGACCCGCAGCACAGCCAGTTTTTGCTTTACAGCTCATGGAAAAAGAGACAGGGATGATGCCTGGCACCTCAAGGGATGCTGAGGGATGGAGGAGGGATATCGGGGTGGGAGATTCCCCATTTCTGTGAAGAGGAAAGCGGGAGCAGTAGCTCTGAGCGCTGTGGTATTGGGACCCAACTCACCTGTGTGTGCACACACACGTAAAGCACCCAATGCACCCACGTGTTTAGGTACCCACAGAGCACCCAACGCACCCTCCTGTGCATGGACCCACAGAGCACCCAAAACAACCTTGTGTGCACGCACGCTTGGAGCACCCAATGCACCCACATGTGCACAGACCCACAGAGCACCCACGTGTGCATGGACTCACAGAGCACCCATGTGTGTATGGACCCACAGAGCACTGATATGTGCAGGTGCCCACAGAGCACCCAATGCACCCACATGTGTATGGACCCACAGAGCACCCAACATGTGCACAGACCCACAGAGCACCCAATGCACCCACATGTGCATGGACCCACAGAGGACCCCACACAATTTCGTGTGCACACACACACCGAGTACCCCATGCACTTATTTGTGCACACACCCAAAGAGCACCCACAGCACCCACGTGTGCACAGATCCACAGAGCACCCACAGCACTCCATGTGCACAGGCCCACAGGGCACCCACAGCACCCACGTGTGCACAGACCCAGAGAGCACACAGAACACCCACGTGTGCACAGACCCACAGAGCACCCATAGCACTCGCGTGTGCACAGACCCACAGAGCACACAGAACACCCACGTGTGCACAGACCCACAGAGCACCCACAGCACTCCATGTGCACAGGCCCAGAAAGCACACAGAGCACCCGCGTGTGCACAGACCCACAGAGCACCCACAGCATCCACGTGTGCACAGACCCACAGAGCACCCAGAACACCCACGTGTGCACAGACCCACAGAGCACCCACAGCACTCCATGTGCACAGGCCCAGAGAGCACACAGAGCACCCGCGTGTGCACAGACCCACAGAGCACCCACAGCATCCACGCGTGCGTGGACCCACCGGAGCAGCCAGGTGCCCCTGACGCCGTGCCCGCGGGTGCTGAGGCTGCGCGCTGCGGGTGCCCCCGCCGGCGGGAGCGGGGGAAGCCGGGGCGCTCGGCACTCGTCGAGCGGAGCTCGATGCCGAGATAAGATAAGGCTCTGCCGGCTGCCAAGTTAAACCGAGGTCACTGCAGACCCGGGCGGCTGAACGCGCCTCCGCAGCCCCGGGTTACGCACACCCAGCCAGGTGTATATTCTTATTTTGGGCAGATTTGTGTCCCTCCACCTGCCTTTCCTGCCTGGTTTGATAAAAAGGCACCACTTCCCACAGCACCAAGCATCACACGGAGCTGATGGGGATTCCAAGCCTTTTCTCTGCCTAAAAATTTGAGCCAGATGTTCTGTGGGAGAGGGACAAGTTCTTGGGCAGCCGGGTTGTTGGTTTCATAGTTTGAGCAAAGTGCTGGGGGCTTCCCCTCCCAGTGAGAACAGGGGGCTCAGCTGTCAGGGCACAATCCTGCCAACTCCCACCCTCCTCTGGCTGCCCCATTCCCCTCGTGCTCCAGCCTCATGGTGATAGAATAGAATTATGGAAACACAAAGGTTGGAAATGACCTCTAAGTTAATCCAGTCCGACCGTCAGCCCAACCCCATCATCCCTATTAAACCATGGCCCAAAGTGCCACATCTACACATCCTTTGAACCCCTCCAGGTATGGAGACTCCAACACTGCCCTGGGCAGCCTCTGCCAGGGCTTCACCACTCTGTCAGTAAAGAAATTTTTCCCAATATCCAATCTAAACCTCCCCTGGCACAACTTGAGGCTGTTTTCTCTCATCCTATCACTTGTTACTTGGGAGAAGAGCCCAACACCCACCTCGCTCCAAACTCCTTTCCGGGAGCTGTAGAGAGTGATGAGGTCTCCTCTCAGGCTGCTCTTCTCCAGACTGAACAGTGTCAGCTCCCTCAGTAACTCCTCATAAGTTTTGTTCTCCAGACCCCTCCCCAGCCTCTTTGTCCTCCTCTGGACACGCTCCAGCACTCAATATCTTTCTCTTGCTGAGGGGTCCTGTTGGTGGCACTGCTGGCACCCCCTGGAGCTGGCAAAGCTGGGACCTTGCAGCCCCTCCCCAGTGGTTCCCAGGAGGCTCCAAAGCTGCCGTCCCAGAAAACTCTGAAAGCATCTTCCAAAGCTGGGCTGTTTGGGAACTGCGGAGTCAGGGCCTGGCTGCCCCCATGGGAAGTTCAGACTCACCTTTCTGCCCTTTCCTCTCCCCTCTCCAAATGTGCTTTTTCTCTCCTTGAACTCTTGATTTTAAATAAGACTCTCATAACCCTCCCTGACTCCCTGACCTGGAGCTTTCCCGAGACCTCAGAAGAAGATAAAGCCCCCGGGTGTCGGAAAACTGGGTTGGAGGAGAGCTGGGAACCCAGGCCGAGGGCTGCTGGAGGGAACAAAAGGCACAGTCGGGGTTTAATAAGGGTGAAAAGTCTCCTCACCAACCCCAGGCCTCCTCATCCCCCAGGGATGCTTCCCACAGCCCCCCCGGGTGCGGGTGTGCAGGGAGCGAGTGGGGAGGGGGTGTGGGAGGTGGGGGGGATGCGGGGAGAGGCATCGCAGCCGGATTTGAACAGGAGACGCCTGACAGATGGGTCTGCCCTAGATTTCACGACCGGCTGCCGTTAATCTGGCTTCCTGCACCCTTCCCCCCCCAGCCCAGCCCACCTCCCCACAGCTCGGGGCTGTACCCAGGCTCCCCGCTGCTGGGGTGGGGGGTGGCAGGGCCCAGCGGAGACATAGGGTGGGGGACAAGAGCAAAGGGGGGCATCAGGTGTCCCCAGGCTTTGGCAGGGCTGCTGGGAATCCAGCAGAGCCACAGCACTTTGTTCCATCCTAAATGATGAGGGTGGGGAGGCCCTGGCCCAGGTTGCCCAGGGAAGCTGTCTCTGCCCCATCCCTGGAGGCGTTCAAGGCCAGGTTGGATGGGGCTTTGAGCCCCCTGATCCAGTGGGAGGTGTTCCTGCCCGTGGCAGGGGGGTGGAACTGGATGGGCTCTGAGTTCCCTTCCAACCCAAACCACTCTATGATTCTCTTATCCCTGGCACTTTGGCACAACTCAGAATCCAGTGTTGGGGTGCCCACATCCCCTTCTTGTTCCCCCTGCTGGCAAACCCCATGGCTGAGAGGAGATGGGTTTTTCCTGCTGTGTCCTTTCATGTGTCCAGGGCATCTTTTAATCCTCCTTTTCCTCCTCTGGTCTCCCTAAACCCACTTTTGGATTTCATCCCATCTTCCCTCTGCCCCGCCTGTTCCCCAAACACCCCACAAAGCTTGGATACAGGGGAGGAGGAGCACCCTGAGAGATGCCTGTGGGGGGACTCAACAGCTTCAGTTGCACAACAGGAATCCACAGCCAGGCTGCAGGGTTTTTGGCTGCTCCTTGAGCAGGGACGTCCCCCAGGGTAACCTCTCTGCCCCTGCCACGCAGGTGGGAACAGGATAGAGCGTGGGGAAGGATGCTCTGCTCCCCTAAGCTGCATCCCCAGGTCGCAGCCCTCCCAGCCTCCCTATTCGTGGCTCAGCCCTCCCAGGAGCTTCAGCTTCTCCTTCTTCTCAGCCCAAGTGACGTGAGCTCCTGGGGTTGCCAGTATCTAATTATACCACCATGCCAGTGTGGTTGGCTCCCCCACCCATGCGCCGTGTCGCCCTGGGGAAGCGAAAGAGAAGCAGCACTTTGGGCCTGGCCGAGTGGGAGGACACGGTGGAGATGCACCTGCAACCACGGCAAGAGCCAGCAGAGCTACAGCATCACCATGCCTGGCCCTTCCCAGGAGAGAAGGGTGGCCCCAGCCCCAGCATCCTCTTGGACAAGGTGTTCTTGGGCTCGTGTGTCCTTCCAGGAGAAGCACATCCAGATCTCAGCCTCTTGCTAGGGACTTGGTCTAAGAATTTAGGTGACTCGGTATAGAAAGATCTAAAGCTGGTGAAGGGCTTAGAGGGGAAGCTGTGTGAGGAGCAGCTGAAGTCACTTGGTCTGTTCAACCTGGAGAAGAGACTGAGGACAGACCTCATCATGGTCTGCAGCTTCCTCACAAGGGGAGGAGGAAGAGGAGCAGGTGCTGAGCTCTTCTCTCTGGTGGCCAATGACAGGACTCGAGAATGGCAGAAGATGTGCCAGGGGAGGGTTAGGTTGGACATTAGGAAAAAAAAGAGGGTGGTGGAGCCCTGGAACAGCTCCCCAGGGAAGCAGTCACAGCCTGATAATATTCCAGAAGCATTTGGCCAAGGCCCTCAGCCCCACGGGGTGAATGTTGGGGTTGTGCTGTGCAGGGACAGGAGTTGGACTGGATGATCCCTGTGAGTCCCTTCCAACTCATTCTGTCATTCTGTGATTCTGTGACTCAGGGACAGTTTCCTCAGGGCACCAGGTCAGTTTGAGGTGTCTGCTCACTGCCAGGTTGATCTTTTCTCCTGTGCTCAAGCCCAAGTATTGTGTGAGTCTTCAGCACCTTCCATCCGTGCCAGAGTCAAGTGCAGTGAGATGAGGTCCACGGTGCAGACACAGAGGACTTTGGCTGTACAGAAGAGGACAGAGAAACCCGATCCAGTGGGAGGTGTCCCTGCCCTTGGCAGTGCAGGTGGAACTCGATAAGCTTTAAAGTCCCTTCCAGTCTAAACCATTCCATCATTCTTTGATTTCCTGTCCTGGTGTGGCTGGATCTGGTAGTGGGGAGGCAGCTGGGGGGCAGGTGGTGTCCAAACCCACCCTGGGCTGAGATTGCAAGGAGGGAGGATGGAAAATGGGGCTGAGATGGGACCCACTGCAAACCCTCTCTTGGAGAGGAGGCTTGAGCCCCTTCCTGCTGCTGCAAGAGATGTTGCCAGGATCCGACCACGTCCTCTCCCAAGGCTGTGTCCCATGGTGAGGGGAAGGAGCCTGGAGCAGGCACTCACCTCACCAGGGTGGTTTCTATTACTCCTCAAATGATGCTGAAACTTGACTTGATGTCATGAAACCCGCTAAGGGAAGAAATCTGGGTGGGGAAGGGAAATCCCCTGGTCGGTCCCAAAAGAGGCACCACTCGTGTCCTGTCTTTCCCACCCAGCAAAGGCACAGAGGACACCACGGTCACCAGCATCCCAGGACTCAGAGTAGCTCCACTTTGGAGCATGTTTGCAACTTGAGTCTTTCTGAGCCTCTCCCACTGAGATGATGTATTTATTTAGCTGTTGAGCTTGAAGAAGCTGGAAAGGTGCCCTCTTGGCTGAACATTGACATCCCAGCGGCGTTCAAACCCCCAGACTCAGGCAGAGCCCTCCCATCTCCTCCTGCCCTTTCCTCACCAGGACTTTTCAGCTGGGTGGAGGGGACTTTTCCAGCTGGCAGGGGATATATTGGCAGTCCTTCAGCTGAGTGCTGCCACCTTCCTTGTCCATCAGCATCCTCAGATCCTGACGTTTTCAGCATGAAGAGATGCTCGATGGGCATTTGTCATTCTCACCAGCACCCACAGGGAAGGCACCTGCTCCTTGTCCCCTGCTCTGCACCCATCCCATGACAGATATTCCCTTTCCTCCATCCCTTTTTTCCTCTCTGCCTCATTCCTTCCCTCCCCCGGTCTCCATCCCTCTGCCCTGGAGCCTCCTGCTTCTGCCTCTGCCCAGGCTGGGGCTCCCAGCACAGCCAGGGACCACACTCCCTTCTGCCTTCTTACAGCAGGATCTCCCCACCTCCATCCTGGGGAACAAACCTTATGAGGAGTGGCTGAGGGACCTGGGGCTGTTTAGTCTGGAGAACAGGAGGCTGAGGGGAGACCTCATGGTCTCTTCTCCCAAGTAACAAGTGATAGGATGAGAGGAAATGGCCTCAAGTTGCACCAGAGGAGGTTTAGGTTGGATATTGGGAAAGATTTCTTCACTGAAAGAGTGGTGAAGCCCTGGCAGAGGCTGCCCAGGGCAGTGGTGGAGTCTCCATCCCTGGAGGGATTAAAAAAATGTGCAGATGTGGCACTTTGTGCCGTGGTTTAGTAGGGATGGAGGGTTGGGCTGACGGTTGGACTGGAAGAGCTTAGAGGTCTTTGCCAACCTTAACAATTCTCTGATGTTATGATTAACCCTCTCCCACCCACGAGCTGTCTCAGCCGGCAGCAACCCTGGCAGGGGAAGACGGTCCCCATCAGCCACCCCAGGGCACCCCCCGCCTCGGAGGAGGTGTTAATACAGTCGTTGGGTGTGGGGGTGCCTTTTCTTTCCATTCAGAGGAGATTCCCCGGTTCCCCAGCCCCAGTGAAGGCGTACAGAGGGTTTCCTGTTCGTAGGCGGATGCTATCCTGGGCCACAGGCTGCACCCACGCTGAGGGGGACCCCACCTGAGGCCGGGGACACCGTGTTGCCTCCTCCACCACATCATGTCAAGAGCTCTTGCAATACCCCCTGGCTCATTTTTACTTGATTTTAAGGCAGGGTTTCCAAGCATCCCCCAGGCAGATATGAGCATCCCCAGGCTCTGCTGTGCCATGGGACCTTATCCTGGCACAGGTTGCCCAGAGAAGTGGTAGATGCACCATCCTTGGAAACATTCAAGGTCAGGTTGTATGGGGCTCTGAGCAACCTGACCGAGCAGAAGATGCTTTAATGATGATGATTTTAATGGCTTTAAATTGGAAGGGAGAAGATTTAGATTAGACTTTAGGAAGAAATTCTTCACAATGATAGTGGTGAGGCCCTGGAACAGGTTGTCCAGGCTTCCCCATCCCTGGAGGTGTTCAAGGCCAGGCTGGATGGGGCTTTAAGCCCCCTGATCCAGTGGGAGGTGTCCTTGCCCATGGTAGGGAGTTGGAACTGGATGGACTTTAAGGTCCCTTCCAACCAAACCATTCCATGATTCTGATTCTATGACCTCTCATTTCCCAGGGGTCCCATCAGCACCCAGTGGTCTGTGGGTGATGGGCTGGGAAATGTTATTCCAGGTATAATTATGGAGAGAAGCAGCATGGTGGCAGCGGGAGGTGGCCAGAGCGTTCGTTATCACTGATAAACCAGGGTTTTGATGGAACATTATTTTTTCATCTCTCAACATTTGCACAATGTGAGGGGTTTTGCTCACTGAAGAACTTCCTGTGGAGTTCTCCAACAAGCTGCCCCAAAGCTTTTAAAGATGTGGTTGAGAAGTTTCCATCCTGGCTTCCATTCCTTTTGCAGAGGAAGCATCCGTGCATAGGGATGAGGAGCAGCCCTGTGGGGCAACCAGGAGGCGGAGGGTGCCCTATTTGGCTGGGAAGGAGGAGGCACCCTCAGAAGAGAGGGGGACAGTGTGACCAAAGGGTCTATAACCAATGACCAAGCTGCATGGAGAGCGTGAGCCAAGCCCAAAGCCAAGAGCCCATCCCCGTGGTAGCAGGGGCTGGGGCCGAATGTGATTTCTGTAATGTGAGAGATGGGTGGGTTTTAAAAGAAGAAAAAAAAAAAAGAGTTTTGAGACTTCTTTTTTTTTCTCTCTCTCCCTGTTGTTGTTGTTGTCCATAAATAAGAACTAACCCACCGTTTCCAGCCGAGGCCACTTGTTTTAAATTTCCTGGCTAAAGTGATGTAACAGCTGTGCGTGATGCAACGCCATGTGGAATGCATCATGCAGGAAACCAAACACAAAACGGCCTTTCTGGCCAAATATTCAGCATCTGTCCTTCCCCCAGCCCCCTTGTGTGGGGTTCCTGCAGCCCCCAGGGCTGGGCTGGGCACCAACGATGCTCCCGTGGGACCTGGTGCTGGGTGCCTGCAGGAGGATGGCAAGGGGTGGGGGTGACAAGGGGGAGGCAGCTCCTTGGTCCATGCTGGCTGAGCTCTGGGTCTTTTTTAACTAAAAATGGTACAAAGAACTGGGGCTTTGTTGAGGACAAATAAAGCTGTGCAAGCCTCACAGAGCAGAGGGTCTCAGGGAGTTTTTCCAGGGGGTTCCCCAATTTCTTCCACCTCTTCTCTCCCATTTTACCCTGCTCTGGGTCTTTGCAGGGATGGCTGGGGTAGCTAAAAGCTGCTGGTGGGCTTCAGCAGGGCTTCTGTCACCCCAGTGTGTCCCACTCCCCCCTCATTGCTGGTGGGATGAGAGGGGGTCCCTGGGCACTGCCTGCTGGGGTTTAACCCCTCCTTCACCTCCCCAGTGCTGCAGGGAAAATTAAAACTCTCTGGGTTGCCCACGACCATCACTCTACCCCATCTGCCCTGCAGCATCGTGGCTGCTCCGTGCCCGGGGCTGACCTGCCAGAAAGGACAGGCAAGAAGGGGAAGAAAAAGAGGAGAAAGGGAAAGAGAAGGGGGGGGGGGGGGAAAAGAAAAGAGACCAAAAAACCCAAACCCAAGGTTGCAGTGGGAAATCAGAAGTCAGAGCTGAGGCATTTCGGCAGCCGGGGCTGGAATGTCTGACTCACACTGTGACTAAATGCAAATATGAACTCAAACTTGCTCCTTAAAGTCGCTTGGATTCAGAGCGAAGCCCTGAGCTCCCACCGTCCCCTTCACCCCGGGACTCCTGGTGAGGTGACCCAAGCCCAGCCACATGCTGGCCCCTGGCGTGGTGGCCCCAGGGGATGTGCATCCATGGGAGCATCCTCCACGGTGACAGGGACCAGTGATGCTCTGCACCTCCAGGTTTGTTTCACCTCCCTGAAACTGGAACAAAGGGAGAGCTTGGGGGGCAGGACCTTGGCTCCTGGGAGATGCTCACCCTGTCCTGCCCCTTGCTGTCCCTCATGCCAAGGGGACCTCCTTAGGCTTCCCTGACTTTTTGGAGCAGGGGAGCTTTGTGCAGGGACTTTGTGCAGCCACCAGGCTTCCTGGGTGGCCCTGACTCGTCTATCTCTTCTGCACTGGACACCAGGTCCCTCACAGTGTGGGTGGCTGTCACACATTGTCCCTGGTCATTAATAGAGGGGGAAAGAGTCTGAGTCCCAAACGGAGGAGTAGGTAGTGCTGTACCTGGCCGTGCCAGGGTGGTGAAGCACTGGCCCAGGTTGCCCAGTGAAGTGGTGGCTGCCCCATCCCTAGAGGTGTTCAAGGCCAGGGCTTGCTGGGGACAGAGACACAACCCCCTCTTTGACCACTGGTGCAATGAATGCAGTGGTCTCAGGGGAGGGAAGAATTAAATGAGATCCTAGGAAGAAATGTTTTCATGTGAGGATGGGGAGGCCCCGGCACAGGTTGCTTAGAAGTGGTTGCTACCCCATCCCTGGGGGTGTTCAAGGCCAGGTTGGATGGGGCTTTGAGCCCCCTGATCCAGTGGGAGGTGTCCCTGCCCATGGCAGGGGGAGTGGAACTGGATGGGCCTTGAGGCTCCTTCCAACCCAAACCATTCCATGGTTCTACAACTCCCAGCAACGAAGGGACCCATTTCTCCAGCAGTTGGCAGCTGATGGCAAACACAGCGTGGGCAGAGCTGGAGGCTCCTTGCTGGAGGCCTGTGCTGGATGCCCAAAGAGCAGTTGGGCTGCTCCAGCCCTGCCAGCTTTACCACCAGCTTCCAGGGCTGCAAAGCCCTTCTCAAAGGTACCAAACGCTTCTGCAACAACACCCATTGCTCCTCCAAAGAGGAAGCATTTCATACATGAGCTCTTCCCCTTCCAGCAAGGGGAGCTGAGTCCCAGGGAATAACCTGCCCGTGGGGGATGGTCCCTGTGCCCTCCTTCAGCCGGTGCCTGCCCTGGAGCCTCTGCTATGCAATGGGTTTTTCTCCTGGCATTGCCAGCTCTGAGTATTCCAAGAATAATTGTGAAACTGTTTTATTTAAGCCACAGCTCTTGATAGAACTGTGATACAATCTCAGCTCCATTTACTTATTTCTTAGCTTTAAGTTATTAGAATTAAGAGTTGTGAAGATGATGAAAACTGCTAATCCCCATCCCAAAGGTTTGGGAGATGGAAACAAGGAGAACTCAAGGTGTTGTCCATGCAGTGCCACTGTGTTTTGTGTCATTACAGAGGGGCAAGGGGCTGGGGATGGCCTGCATCCCACATCACGAGGTGCTTCAGGGACACTGAGGTTGCCCCTGAGCCCGCAGGTTCCAGCACATCTCCAGGTGGGGAATGTCACCAGACTCTCTTCAGTGTCCTGGGTGGAGGTATCTACACAGCATCCCCGTGGTACTTCTTTGCATATCCCCCCCCAACCCTTCAACTTCCTCGTGCCCTGCACTGAAACAGCCTGAAATGGAAAACTGAGGGGACTGCACTGTGAACTCAAAAGGGGGAACTTCTCAGCTTCAAGATAAAAACACAATGCTGGAGGAGTTTTGAGTCTCCGCAGTTCCCCAGGGGCAGGCCTGGGGACACACTTCTTGCCACGACGTTGCCACCAGGAGGGAGGAGCCTTCAAAGGCAAATTCTGTTTTCAACATAAGCAAAGATGCAGTGATCAAAACAGCTCGGAGCAGGAAAAACCCACCAGTTCCAGCTTGCACTATCCCAGCAGTGGATGCTGGGGGAAAGCTGGCAAGGCTCATGCTGACTCCTGGCCACCATGGCTCTCCATCGCATGGTTTTGCAGCTTTGCACCACCACCAGTGACAGGATAGAATGATAGAATCATGCAGTGGTTTGGGTTGGAAGAGACCTCAAAGCCCATCCAGTTCAAACCTCCTCAAATTTGCATCTGTGACAATAATTTCCCTGTCAAAAATTGTAATTAAACTTCAGATCTCAGCTATTTCTTCACAATGAGGGTGAATAGGTTGCCCAGGGAAGTTGTGGCTGCCCCATCCTTGGAGGTGCTCAAGGCCAGGTTGGATGGGGCTTTGAGCCCCCTGATCCAGTGGGAGGTGTCCCTGCCCATGGCAGTGAGGCTGGAACTGGATGGGCTTTGAGATCTCTTCCAACCCAAACTTTCCATGATTCTATGATTCATTCTATGATTTTAAAAAGCCACTGAGCAAGCGAGCTGCCAACGTGAGGGAAGCAGCTCCCAGAACGGTAGGGAAAGACCTTGCCAAGCGGCCTCAAGAGCCATAAGGCACGTGGCACCTCACACACAGTGCTGGGCTCACCTGTTGGCTTCTTTGGTAGAGGAGGCTGAGGGGAGATCTCATCACTCTCTGCAGCTCCCAGAAAGGAGGTTGTATTGAGGTGGGTGCTGGTTTCTTCTCCCAAGTAACAAGTGATGGGACAAGAGGAACAGGCCTCAAGTAGAGCCAGGGGAGGTTTAGATTGGATATTGGGAAAAATTTCTTTATTGAAAGAGTGGTGAAGCCTTCGAGGGTTCAAAAACCTTGTAGATGTGGCACTTTAGGACATAGCTCAGTAGAGATGGTGGTGTTGGGCTGACAGGTGGACTGGTTGAGCTTAAAGGTCTTTTCCAACCTCAACGATTAAATGAGTCAATGATCCCCCTTCCAACACTGAAAATTGTGCTCCTTTGAGATGTTTGAGCCTGTTGAACCACAGCTTTGCTGCCACCTGTGTTCTCCCTCAGGGGTTCCTTGGAGCAGGATTGAAGAGCAATAACTCAGAAGGAAAACGGGCGGAAAGATGTGAAGATGAGGATATAAACATGGAGTTTATATCGGAATGGGGCTGCAGGAACAGACTGGTGCTGCTGCTGGGACAGGGCTGAAACTGCAGGCCGCGGTGACATCCCCACTGACCCCGTGCTGCTGGACCCGGTTGAGGGACCCCACTTCGAGGGACCCCAACTCCAGGCCCGCCCGCCCCCGCCGGGGGCCCCTGTCTGCGAAACGAGGGGCAGCTGCGGGCGGCGACGTCAACCAAACGCCGCACCGCACC